>JANRGW010039072.1:0-34635 GCA_024733675.1 Psilopsiagon aymara
TGGTTTCCCCTTCACGCTTGTGTCGCCCCTCCCGCCGCCTCTACCACCGAGCGCCGCGGGGGGGGGGATGTGGTTTGTGCGGGGCCGCTGGGCATTGCGGGGTGCCGGGGCGGAGGTGGCGGCCGCCACAGCCCGGGGGAGGGGACAGCGTGGCTCGGCAGGGTGGAGGAGAGAGGAGGGGGAAGTTTATTGAGAAACGCTGACAGGGAGTGGGGAGGCAGGCAGGCGCCGCGGGAGGCTGCCGGGAGAGAGGGGGGGATTAATGTGTCTGGGCTGCCGTGGGAAGCGGCGGCACGAAACTTGGTGTCTGTGGGCCGCGCCACCGAGGGACCTGGCGGGCGGCGGTGTCAGCTCAGGACAGGCTGCCGGGCCGGGCTGTGAGGCTCGTTCGGTGTGGCTTAAAGGTGTCCGGAGGTCGCGCCTCTTCCCTCCGGAGCGCCTTTGCCGCCGCGCTGGGCTGCCTCGCGGGACCCAGGCCCTCAGGGCGGCGGGTCGGGCTGGTGGTCCGGCGCGCCGGAGAATAGCGTGTTTGTGTGGAAGGATGCTTTTAAATCCCCGGCTCCGCTGGAGCTAGGTCACGCCGCGGGGAGCCCGGCAGCTCTCCAAGGGCAGCGGGCGTCCTCCCTGAGAGCTGGAGGCGCTGAGGAAGGCTGGGTCTGGGCTGGGAATTCGTGCTGTCTCTTGCTCCTCGTCGTCTCCAGAGCGGTATCCCCTTCAGCCGGTTTAGCGCCCCTGGCACTTGAAAAGATGTCAGTGCAAAACCCTGAAGGCCAGTTCGTAGAATCAAAAAACGGGTTTGGGTTACAAGGGACGTTAAAGATATAACCTAGTTCCAACCCCCCTTCCATGGGCAGGAACACCTTCCACTAGACCAGGTTGATCCAAGCCTCGTCCAGCCTGGCCATAAACGCTGTCAGGGATGGGGCAGCCACAGCTCTGAGCAGCCTGTGCCAGGGCCTCCCCACCCTCACAATGAAGAACTTACAGTATCTAATTTAAATCTACCCTCGATATCCCGTGCCCTCATTAAAAAAAAAAAAAAAAAAAAGTAGGAGACTGGATGCAAAGAGGAAGGTACACCTTCAGAGAAAATACAACAGTTCTTTAATGGTGGATTTAATCTTTTCCGGTTTTCCAGGGACAGGGAGAAAAAATAATGATCTGGCTGGTGAGGTAGTAGTGGTTATTTGCACTTTTCTGTACAACTCACAAACTATGAGGTGACATACTTTATGCTAATGCTTACGTTTGTGTAGTGCTGTAGGGACTTTATACTGTCTTCTGGATGAAGTTTATATGTTCACACCCTTCTCGAGAGTACTGCTTCCACTCTAGGGGCAAAAACTTTTGTGTAAGGCTGTTGGGGTGCTGTGCTCTAAGTTAGGAGAGCAGGAGACCCAGGACACCCCAGAACCTCACTCACTCGTTCCTAGCCTTCTGTCTTAACCATGAGGCTTCCTCACTTGTGTAGGTAAGTAACTGTAGCGTTCTCCGTTTAGCTTAGAAGTAAGATGCAAATAATGTTTAAGGCAATAAATGGAAAAAACAAAACAAGTTATGTCATAATTTCTTAGTTTTCCCTGCGCTTCTTTATGGTTACTACTAATTATTTTAGAGCTTTTTTCCTGATCTTGTTTAAGGGGAAAAAGAAATGTGCTTGTCCTCATCCAACATCAAGCTTTTATGCTAATACTACCTGTGATCAAGCATTTGAAGCCTTTTCTTTAGGTCTCCTGTAGGAAAATACACGTATTTTTCTAAGTGTGAGTCTGAAGGGAAACTTTTGTTTCTTTAAATTGGAAATACGCACATTTCTCTGAGGGCTGTTTAACTTTCTGCACTTATTTTTATTAAGGTGTTTATGTTACTTGAAGGTCTAGGGCATATGTGGAAGAAAATGCTTTTGTCTCTGGTTTTCTTTGGTCAGCAATGATGAGCCTGTGACTGTCTCTCCAGGAGACACTTTGGAAAGCCAGAAGAGACAAAGGTAGTAATTCATGTAGTTCTTAGTCAACAATTACACAAAAGGTTCTTCTAGCAAATCTACCTGTCTTTTCTCAAATAAGGTAGTGAAACCAACTGTCGCCCTTCCCCTTGCCTTGGGAAATTAATTCCGGAGTATTCTTAAGGCTTGGTGTTGCTCTCTTTGCTACTGGCTTTTGTGCCATGTGTTGAACAAGAGCTTACTGTCAGTGCAAACTAATGAATTTTCTTCCCGAGGCTGGGTGGCAGAAACCTTTTCCACAGATCTGTGACTCTATTTACATTTGTGTCCTGCTATACAGAGCGTCGTATTATACATGTGCTGAGTATCGTGTGTCTGCGGTGGATCTTGCCTTTCAGTTCTAGCTTGCCTGTGTTTTGAAGCCTGACCTTTTAAATACTAAAACTGAACTGATTTACAGGATTCATCAAATGCTGATACAATA
Source organism: Psilopsiagon aymara (assembly GCA_024733675.1). Taxonomy (NCBI): domain Eukaryota; kingdom Metazoa; phylum Chordata; class Aves; order Psittaciformes; family Psittacidae; genus Psilopsiagon; species Psilopsiagon aymara. Next base: position 2,430 of record JANRGW010039072.1, read on the forward strand.
GCAGTTAGTATCACAGGTTAACTACTACTCATGTGAGTGTTTGCCATTATATTCTTTCACATTTTTTTTTTCTAATTTGATAGTTTCATTCTTGCCACTTCAGCCTATATTGTGCCTTGAAAATGTTTGAGAAGTAACAGACTGTAGTATAGTCGAGTTTCCTTATTTGCATCTCATTCATCTCTTCATTTTCTGTAATCCTTTTATGAGGAAGTACACAGATTTATAAAGGAGCCCCAAGATTGGATTTATGTGTTCTACAGTTAGTTTTTATCGCTGTTATAGTCAACCTTTCCAACAACTCGCTAAAGCCAGAACAGGCTCAGTGGTCTGACATATGATACTATTGTTCAAAAGGCTCTGGTGTTTTGTTGGGGTTTTTGTTCTTTGGGTTTGGGGGGGAGCAGGGGGCAAGAGGGAAATCATGATACTGTTGATAATTTCTTTGCATGGGAATACTACATTTTATGTATTCTGCATTTGGATCTTTGTATACTAAATATCCTAGATGCAGTTACCTCTGAGCAAGAAGTGAAATACGGACATGTAAGATAATCTTCTAGTACAAGTAAGATAATCTTCTAGTACATGATTCCAGTGAAAAGTGAGAGGAAGGAACCTTGGTGATACCTCTCTTTGGTGATACCTCTCCAGCTACTAGTGCTTCCATCATATTTGCCTACTTCACATCTTGATGAAGATAAAATCTCTTTCGAGGTTGTAGGAAAGAACATTCATCGTACCTGACTCATGTATGATTGTGCTTCTTTTTTTAATCAAGGACTACTGCTTTTGACACTTTCATACTTTGAAGGCAGATGTATATGCAAAATAGTTGGTGTCCTCAAGAGTTCTGGAAAAGATTTTTAGTAAGCTGATGGGGAAGGTCCTGGTTTGGTTGCTGGTCAAAACAAAAAGAATATTTAGTTCATAAAGAGAATGAGGATCTACTAAAAACCAAAGCACAAGTGTTTTAAGTTTTTTGTTGTTTTTTCTTTTTGGTCAAACATATAAAACAATAGGTACAAGCAGTATGGGGAAGGCAGAAAGAATGTGAATTCGTGAGCCTTAATTCAGCAGTCAGCAAACAAAGGGTGTGATGCCAGACAAGTTCAGCCATAAAGGAGCCTTGTCTTGGGGGCAGGCTGTGATTGTCTGTGGACAGATGGCCGCTTACCAACTCATAAAAATACCTTCTAGATAACTTTTCCTCAACTGTGTCATATTTACCTGAACTATGCCTACATCAGAAAACATTTAAATTCTTTAGTGTGTAAGAGGTTTACTGCATCTTAAAGGGCTGCAACTTTGAATTCTGAGGTCTAATCCCTTGTGTTGATAAAAGCAAAATGTTTTGTACACTGAGAAAGATGAAGGTGGAAGAAGGTTGGGTAGCTTAGTGCTGCATGATAGAGAACTTGCTTCTAGCCCTGGAATCAGGCTGGTGAACTGTGAAGATGCAGTCATACAGTGGGAATTTGCATTCTGTTGAGGTTTGAATGGCTTCCTGGAAGCCATTAGGAGGTAAAGAGACTATAAAAATGGACCTCTGGGTTTGTAAAATCTAGACATGTTTCTACAAAGTAGCTTTTGTGCCACAAATGATGACACCATTGATGTATAGCACAGTTTCGTGTTTGAGAAGACAGAACTTGACCGCAGGCAGCCAGCTCTTTCTTGTAGCAGGTATGAAGGATATGGAGACTATCAAGAGAGGGGCCTCTTGCCACTGACTTGAATTGGTGTCTAGACCTGATATTCTGGTGTTCACATCATCTCATCTGAGTTTCCGTCCTCTTTCTGTCACATTTTATATCCTATCTTTCCTGTATTCATGTTCTGCCTTACTGTTTTTCACTGGTCTTAAAAATCCCAGAGCATTTTACTGTAATATTGGAGTAGAATATTCAAGATAGCATTGCAATGCATATCTAAGAGAAAAACAGCTACTGCTGTAAATTAATCCCTTGTGGAAGAGGGAAGTAGAACTTCCTTTTATTTGTTTCCTTGAGGAAATGGAGATATGAGTAGCCAGTTGGTGGCAATCAGTTTGGCCACTTCCTCATAATTTTTTTTTACTTGTTAAATACGTGCATAAATGTAAATGTGTCTGTTGATTATATATATATAAAATTCAAACATAATGACTATGTAACACAGTAAGCTGGTGTACATGCAAGTTGGTGTCTCTGCATGTAGGCCTAAAGATTTCCCTACAGGCAGCTTCCGTCATGTAGTTAAGCTCTATATGTGCAGTGGATTGTGAATCACATGCACAAAAAGACTGGGTTTATGCAGCACAGATTTATGCATGTGATTTAAGGTCCTCTTGGTAATTGAGACATGGTGCCTAGCATCTCCAGGATCCTTGAGGCAGCCTTACATACATGTGCCGACAGACACTGCATGGATGGTCAGAGTGAAAGGATATTAAAGTGGCTAAGTTAAGCACTCAAAAGTTACAAAATGCCAGAATTAGGAAATGCTTGTACAATCTTAATTTCATCCATACATCTGTATATTGCTTCGTAATAATCTTAAAATAGATCATACCTTTCCCTCCTCTCTATAGGATGATTGGGTTTTATTCAGTGTATTAAATGAGTCTGCTCTGGGGATGAATTAGAGTGCATGCTGAAGGAGAGTGTTGTCTGTTGAACTCTTACCCTCCTGTGTTCCTGTGAATGCAAGAAGGGAAGACATAATCTCATTGTTAAGGCAGCTGAATGTTGCTTTGGAGAAGTTGATTCTCTGCCAAGGAGCGTGATGCTGGATAAGCCATTTACATCAATCTTCTAATAGTGGCCAGGTCAGCACTACTAATTTGTAAGTAAACAGCTACAGTTGTCAGGTGGGTGATGAGCTGTGACTTGTGACCATCATAGCTCTTTGATCCAGATCTTCTGGTGTGCAGGATGCTTTGTTTTCCCACTTGAAAATGTAGAAGAGGAGATGGGGAAATAAATATGTCTGTGGTTGCTAAAGTGTTCCTGTTGTAGCTCTTGCATTGTTTTCCTCATTTTATGGGTTCTCTTAGGAGTACACATGTGCATCTGCACCAAAGGCTGCTAGAAGTTGTAGCCTATGAACACTCAAAGAATGTGCAATGCTTAGTACTAGCAAGAATTGGCGTTTAGACACTTTGAGACACTTTAGATCTTAATTTCTGACTGCCTGTAAAATCGGGTTAATATTCCTTCAGCTCACAGAACAGGTGAAAACAGTACTTGTGGGCAGTCATGATGTTCTTGGTGTGAGCACTGCGGAAAAAGTCTGCCTTTTCTTTGCTGAATTTAGTACTGTGTCAGCTTTTCTTTTCTTTGCATTTTATTTCACTGATTTTTACAGCTGGCAGTGTAAGGGTGCTTGTCCTTGCCACATTGATCAGTATTTACTGCAGTTTGCGTAGCTGCCCTGCATCTGTTGAGGAATAGGGCTATAGGACAGTAACCCTTGAGGCACACAAGCTTGAACAAAAGTGATCAAATTGGTATGAACGTCTGAGTTTTTGTTTCAGTGCAAGTTGCTGCACAGACTGTTATTTTGCATAAATGTGAATTATTTGAGTTAAATTAGTAATTTTAACCAGTTAATTAAATTGAAGATGCTTTTACACTGCAAAAGAGCTCTCCAGGGAATAGAGGAACAGGAGAGCCTTAGTGGTTGAAGATGGGGTGGAGAGAAATACTCCATCCAGCTTTCCTTCCTTCTCTTCTTCCTTCTCTGTGCCCATTTGAAAGATTGTGTTTGTTTCTCCCATTCCTCTTCCCAGCCTTATGAAGAGTATAATGCTTACTTTGAGCTGTGAGGAAGATCTAGCTCATGGGAACAGGACAGTCTGGGTTGTGATCAGAGGATGATGTTGGCTAGATGGGCAAGGGGAGGATGATCTCTTCATGGCCGCCTCTGCTCTTTGCTTTATGCAATTGCAGGCCTGCACAAACTGGCGCAATATGCCCCAGTGTGTGTGTGTAGCCAGGGCATAGCACCCAAGGTTGTCCAGCATGGTCAAAAGAGGCATGGGGCAGTGCTGGTGCAGGGGTGGAAAAGATGATTGCCTTGACAGCATTTCATTGTTGGCAAGTGGTGTGGAAAATGGGGTAGAATAGAGAGAGGAGAGTGGAGGATGGGATGGAGTGCAGAGAACTAGGGAGGTTGTGAGGAGAACTGGGGAAAGGAGCAGGGAATAGGTATCTGGAAAGAATCAAGGGCTAGCTTCTCTGCAACAGTTGAGTCTGGTGATTTTCTAGGGGAGCAAGGGAAGGGGCAGCACAGGTTTCTGTGGTCCAGGGTGGACTGGAAGCTCTAGATACTCCCAGTTCAGCCAGTGCCACCCCACAAACCTGTCATTTGCATGTCTGCCTTTCCTGTCTCACATCAGCTGTCTCAGCAGCACTTCTTTTCTGGGGCTGTTTGTCTTAGCAGCAAGCAGTATCATGACCTTTCTAGGAAAGGAGTAAGATTGTTTTATTTGAGGTGGTATGTAATTTGCAAAGAGAGAGAGCACACTTGGCTCTGAGATAAGATAAAGCATGCTGGACCCTATCACGATAGGCAGTAATGATACTCCTCTCAAGCACAGGGCACACTCCGTTTTCCTGTTGGAAAAAAAACCCCAGCTGAGTTGTCCAGAGCTGGTTCCAGCCCATGACTAGTGTGGAAAATTGGTGAATCAGGCCTTGAGCTCGGCTCCAGTGCTGGCAGGGTCATCAGTGTTGGCGTCCAATTTACTTGTCAAAGTTTAGCCATCATTTTGTCTTGTAACTGGCCATATATTTCACACATCTGAAACCTCATCTGTGTTACAGCCAAGTAGAATTAATTTTGAGCACAGCAGAGGCTGTGTTTTTAATAAAAGGCCGTGTTTATAAATAATCAAGTAACACGCACATAGTGGGGGCTCCTACTGAAAGCACAGAAACAGCAAAGTATTGTTGTAGTCTTAAGGAAGGTTATCAGACAATTCAGTGTTTAATAGCATCATAGAAAAGGTGTGATCCTGTAGGGTTCTGGATTCGATCAATTCCTTTTGGGTTTTGACCAGTTTTTGAGGTACCCCAGCACCACACAGAGTCCAGACCCTGAAATCATTAAGCCAAGAGCACAGTGTAGGATATGAAGTATGAGAACAACTTGCTTATTCTTAGTAATAGCTTTTGTTGGCCAGAATTTGAGTATGTTTACGTCTTGCTTGTGGTAGCCAGTTATAATAACTCCAGTGGTGGTCTTGGTTGTTTTTATTGAATTTGTAATATATGCTGTCTTTGGATGAGCAGTTTCAAAGACTTCTGCTGATACGAGCTGGAATTTGTACTCTGGTTCATGCTATGTCTTCTGTAACTGCAGTGCTTATATGAACACAGTTGATGGTATGTTGTAGCTTGGTGTGAGAGGCTAAGGTAAAACCTCATCTGTTTCTGAAGATACTGCCTGCTGCTATCAAGAGGTTTAGTTTAGCAATTTTAAGTGTTACAAGGACCTGTAGGACCTATATTTTTGAACTGTTTTTCTGAAGAGAAGGTGGAAATGTACATGCCTATTTTAGGAATTATTCTTTCTTGAGTGTGCTTATACTTTAGAAAATGGAAGCTCAGAAAACATGGATCATAAAGCTGAATTATCATCCTCAAGTGTCTGTAGATTGAGGATATTGGCCATGAGTTAGTCGTGGCAAAAGCTGAATTAGGTTTAAAATATCAACAACAGCATCAACAGAGAAAGGATGGCCTGATCAAGTGTCAGCCATATCATTATAATTCTTGGAGATTTGGGTACAGCCTAAAGTTTGCCTTCTTCACTGACATGCAGCGGGCTTGCTGAAGTCGCCGGCCAGACAACTTCCATGATGCCTCCTGCTGACCAATACATGAAGAAATAGCTCTCTGCCAAACAAGTTGTTTGTTTCATTTCAAAGCCTCAGTGGGCCCAGCCCTTCCTGCCCTGCAGCTGCAGCAGGCCCTGTTCCTGCTTGGTGCCTGGCCTGGGAAGACCTTGCTTGCTGGCCCATGAGAGTGGTTCTCTGTAATTGGCTTGTGGGGAGTGCTGTGTGAGAGGATCTGTTTGGCGTATTTTTTTTATTGTTTATTAAAGTTTGTTTATTAAAATGAATATCTGGTCACAATGGAAACATGTTTTTCTGAAGCATGTGTATTGCCAGGAGAAGGGTAGAACACTTGATAGGGTTATTGCTTCCCCAGGATCAGAAGTGCACACACAGCTCTGCAGGCCCTGTGCGCAGCATCCCAGTATCTCCTCTCTTGCCTCTTCCAATTGAGCTCCGCCATGTTTGCTGTAGTGATGGCTCCTTGCTTCTCCACAGGTGGGATGGTGAGGTGGGAGTTGCTCTGCTTGTAAAGTTTGAAAAAAACAGAAAGGTCAGATCTGTGTTGCCAGTTGCAGGGGCGCCAAAGCTAGCTTTAGACAAGCCAATTTGAGTATTTCTGGCAGTCTAGCTGATGAAGTAGAGGTGTTTGCATGTGCTCATTTATCCCACTGGAAAGTATGGTTGTTGGCCCTTAGATTACTTCTCTGCAATGGTAAGTTACTGCAGAAAGCCAAGTCTGCCTTAGTACCCAAGGCAGTTTAACCAGCTCTGCAGCGTATGTGTACCCAGTCAGTTGTGTTCGCTAATTAAAAAGTTTTCAAACTGCCAGTGTTACCTGGAAATTTAAAATACGCATGTCATACTGAGTTCTTATACCATTCTCACATCAGTTAGGAGGAGGGCGTGATGCCTAACTATTTTCTGATTCTGTGCTTGCAGCTGTCGTGAAAAGTGTGGGCAACAGCCCTAGTAGCCCTTTCTGTTGAGTATGTGCTTGGTAATTTATGTAATCATAACATAAACTGTAATGTGTCATCTTGCCTATCTAGGCCATGAGATGGCTCATCTTGTGAACCAGGGAAGGTGGATTTTAAAACCATGATAATTTTGTTTTGAATTCATGCCTTTTGGAACTGGAGCATCTCATCACTATATAATTATACTTTTGTATGTTGTAGTTTCTCTATATGGAGTGTAACACAAATAATCTCAGACTTTCTTAGCAAGCAGTTCAGGATGAGAGAATTGTGTGGATGAGGAAATGGCGTGGGAACACGCTTACTTACCAGTGAGTCAAGGACTGGAATTCCCTCTATAACCAGTAAAACTGGCAAGTTACATGCTCAGAGCTGCAGTGGTTTTGGTTTGTTCAGACACTTCTCAGTGAGACTGATGTTACCCAGTCTTATGGCTAGGACTGGCTTTGGAAGGCTGAATGAAACAAATGTTCCTAGGGAGAAGCATGAACTGAAGGCGTGAGGTTAAAACAGAATATCCTTTACTGGCCTGGGAAGAGAAGAGCAGAGTAGTGATTTTTTAAATCCTGCCTGTGAGATCAGTGTTACAAGCTTTGAGCGTTGTGTAGTTAGGTCTGTGTCTATAGGGACAAATGTGCCAGTGTCTTTGTAGCCATAGCAGGGATTTCTGTTTGGTTTGTGACTTGGCTCAGTCTTGAAGTAGACACCCTCTGAACTTTTTGTTCTTCTTTAGCTGTCTGTATTATACCCTTACTGGAGATCCAGACTTGGTGCCTCACTGTGATCCAATAACTCAGCCAGATGAACCGAGATTTCTGAGGAGAGGACTTAAGATGTTCTTCTCTACTTGGGAAAATTCATCAGTGTCCTGTTGCTCATTGTCCTGCGTGCTGCAGGTTGCTATGCTGCAGAAACGTTCTTGCAGGGCTTTTCCACTGGCAGTCCTCAGGCCGCAAGTGGGGGTCCTCACCAGCTGAGAGGCCCACCAGCAGCCTGGGACTTTGCAGTGCCCAGGGCTTGCAGGTTTCTCCCTCAGGCATGTATGTTGTTGGTGGGGAGAGGATTCCTCACCTCTTCTGTGGCAAAAGGGTTTTGGTGTTTTGGGACAGTAAGGATGTGTGAATAAACAGGATCTATTGCTAAGCAGTTCAGTGTTGGGTGATTGTCTCCACATCAACTGACCCAGCATGGCCAGTGGCTGAAGACTGCTGCCTGCTCTTTGCTGTACATGTGTTTCTGGCTTGCCTTCTCCTGTCTTGCTTCCAGTCTGTCCACTCACAAGAAATGCTAGCTGAAGGGACCTGCATTACTGGTTACTTGATGCAGATTTTGCTAAAATGCACTGACACATATGTGCAGTTCTGGCTGGTGGTAGCTGTGCATGAATAAACATAACTACTCATGACTGTGATGTAGTATCAAGCTACTGTAGATGAAGCATGCTTTTTAATATCTGTATAGTGAAATGGTTATAAATTCGTGACTATGCAGTGTAGACAGGGTCTGATATATCATTTATTTGTACATTTGTAATTAATTGTAATAACAAGATTGTTCTTTGCGTGTGTTCTTTCTTTTGCTTCCAAGCATGACAGAGAGCTATAATAATCTTATACCTTAAGCTTGTAATAAAATATTGTTGGTAACCTAGCAAAAAAAATTCTTAATTAAGTTTGCTACACAAAATCCCATAATGCTTTCTAAGATTTCTTTTTTTCCCCTAGGTTTCTTTAGTGACTTTTACCTCTGAATATAATCAAACCCAAAATTTCAAATGTTGAAGAAACATTTCTGCCTTTTTTTTTTTTTCCATCTGAATATAATGGAGCATAATTTAAGACTATGGGAAGAGGAGGAAGTAAATGATGCATGTAATGATTGTTTTAACATTTACAAGAAAATAATTTATTTAAATTGGATTAAGCCTTAATATTATCACACTTTTCTACCTGATTTACCATGGGGGTTGGGGGAAGGGAGAGAAAGCGATTTCATGGTAAAGTGTTTTAAGTATTTAATTTTTTTTTTTTTTTTTCAATCATTCAGGCATCCTGCCCCACAGCCATGTAATTTTTCCTACATACAGATGTTCATTGCTGTCTTTCACATTCCCCAGCTGACAGTGAAGAGGTCATGCTCAATCAAGCTGATGGAGAAACTGGGCATCATCTTTACCCAGGATGCCCAAATTAATTCTACCAAACCAAGAGATAGGGGAACAGCAAAGAATAATTTGCTTTTGTATATTACTGTTTTTAAGTATTCTGTTCTTCATGTTGGCATGTTTGATATACATATTCAGAGTGAGCAGAAGTACCTGCTTAGGGCATGAGACATCAGGGGCTTGTGGCTTTCTTCTGTCCCCGGCAGTTTTCCTGCCAGCCTAATTCTGCTGAGAATGGGTCTCTGAGTCCAAGTCCAGACTTTAGCATCTTCATCTAATTCTTTTCCCTGCTCCAGGAGAGGAATCAAGTGGGATAAATTCTGTAACCATATGCTCCTCCTGCTTTGAGTTTGCTGATTGAAGTGTTTTGTTTATAATAGATGCTATTTCGATGAGGAAAAGCACCAAACCACACCTACAGCCAAAGGAGCTCTCTTAGTGGCAGAACCAGCAAAGCGTGGTTTTCCATGAGGCAGTGTCTCACGGTTTCACAGTGAATTACAGTTGTCTCTTTTTTCCTCCAGTGTGGTTATTTGTTAGGTCTCTCTCCCATGTGGATTCTTTAGTTTCATAAGGTTTAAATTTATGTTACAGGGTTTGCTTTTTAGTTGGGTCACTTTCAGAATCTCTTCTCCTAGCAATTTGTTCTTTATAAAGAATGTGGGAATTTGACATATCTGTCTCTCTACTTCGTTTTGTTGAAATAGAAGAAATTTAACTAGAAACTTGTGTGACTACACAGACTTCAGTGTTCTAGCAAACCAAGAAAAAGTGGCAGTATCTGGCTAAGTACATTACCTGGTTTGGATTTGTGTTTAAGTTCATACCTTGTGGGAGAAGTAAGTTTGGATTGCTAATTAGTCCCGTTCATCCAGTAGAGCCATTTTCATCAATGGAAGATGTTCTGGCTCTACAAAGCATCCAGGAACGATTATGTAAATTCCGATTAGAATGGCAAATTTCCTTCCAGTCCCATTTCCATTAGAGACAATTGTAAGTCGCCCATCTTCTTCAAGAAGAGATAGATTTGTTTTTACAGATGTAATCAGTACTCAAAAGTTGGGACAGGCTTATTGTCACCAACATAGCTTAATCACTGCTATGTAAACCAGAGAAGATTTCCTCCCAGTTCAAGTTTCAGTTCACAGAGCTGGGGGAGGGTGTGTATGTGAAATCTTGTATTTGTAAATTGAGCAATTTACCTCTGTGTATTGTGGTGATACACATGGAATTTCATGATACCTTTTTTCTGTAATTGATTCACTTTTAAAACTTAGAAGTACACTTCAAATAAATGAAAGGTTAAATTCTAAACACATTCTTAGTGTGTGCATAAGCTTCTGTTTACTTGGGAAGTGCAATATCAGTAAGAGTACTTCTCACTTTAAAGTTTATGAATTTCTTTCTTCTCTTCCTTAATTCTTTGAGGTGTCAGTACTGAGAAAGATGAATCATTTATTAGTGGGAGGCCTGACACATGATGAAATCACTATCTGACACTTCAGTAACTTCCAGTGCTGTTCTGTGAACATTCAGCAAAGTGCAGATGATGTGATGTTGCAGTTCTGTGGGTAGTGCTCTTTTTTTCTTTTTTTTTAAATGGATGAAATGCTTTATCATCATAGTGTGTGAGCACTTCCCCGTTTGGTATGAATAGCCTTTGCTTATTATTAAGGATGATTCAGAAGCTCTGATGTAGGGGAAAAAAATAGAACACATCTGCAACTGGCAGAGAAGATCTTTGTATTTCTCCTGAGAATCTGAAAAAGCAGAATTCATCCACATTTTTTTTGAGGGGGGGGGTAGACAACAGATAACATTCATGGCTTGAGTGTTAAACCAGTTTGGAGCATTCTTGTTGAGACAGGGCATGCAAATCTCCATTATGTTACAAATGAAATTCACCTAAGGGGCAGTTCTGTGCTGGCGGATGGATGGATTACCCCCGGAACAGGGCAGTGGTCTCAACCCAAAGACATTTAGGGAATAAATTGGCATCTGAAAATAAAGCAATTGCCAATAAACAACTGGCTGCTTGACAATAAATCTAACAGTTTTACTTATTTAAAAAGAAAGAAAAAAAGTAATTTTAGTTCTAGTGTCTTCAGTAAGCAATTCTGCAAGCATTTAGGTTAGACTTTTTGTTCTACCGAACTAACCCCTGACCACATCTCTCTTCTTCCTTCTTCACTTCCCAGTATAAATGTTTTTGATTTGCTCCCTGCCACCAGCAAACACAACAGTATTTTCAGGATATTAAGATATTTCCCTTTCTCCCACAATTTGAAATCTGGGCAATGTTACATGTTCCCATGCCATCTCACTCAACCATTCAGATTTCCTGCTGTGAAATGTCACAGGCTGGGAACTTGTAGGTGTAGACTTGCCTCCTAGTACCAAGTCTGGCATCTAAAAGGTGGCTTCAGGGTTTTCTTCTAACTTAACTGGTTTCTCCCTTTCTTTCTGCAGAAGCTCCAGTGCTTTTCCCAGTGAATCCAGCTTTTCCTCATTCCTTGAACTGTGAATTTTTTTCTCTCTTGCTTGCTTTATATAGTGCTCACAGCTCTATTGTCTGACCTTTTCCAGCTCCTAATGTGTCTGTCATCACCATACTTTGCAGAATGTACTCTTCGCAGATGTATATGGGCCCAGCAGAACTAAATACTTGTCAAACGAAAGTGGTGAGGGAAGACTGGAAGAGCTGGTAATGAAACCCGCCTTTCAAGTGAAGATAGAAAATATATCTCCTTCTCTAGCAGCTAATTTGGGTATCCTTGATTTTGCCCTCCAGAGTTTTGGCTCTAAACTATTCCACAGCTACTACTGGGAATAAGCAGGTGACCTTTGGAGGTAGTGAAACTGTTTTAATTACGTGTTTGCTGTTTGATATTTTGTGTTCCTCCCCATCTCTGTGCCAGTATGCATAAATATGATATGATGGTGTATGCACACAAGTCAGCAAGTACCAAACCACTGTGCTCACTGCCTTACTACTCAGTATCTGATTAAACCCCTGGTAAACTTCAGAAAGGGAGAGAAATTATTTCAGTTTCCAGTCCAGATAGGCTTTGATGTGTCCCTTACTTTTCCATCTTTCCTTGGCATCTCTTTACATTCAAATCATCTGCCACATTGGGCTTGGATCCTGGTAGTTCACCAGAGTGCCCTGGCTGTTCTGGGACACCTGGGAGGTTGGCTTTGCCGCTGAGAGGGAGTTTCCCCCATCGCAACAACTGAGGCCTGCTCATCAATGCCTGTCTTGCCGCAAAAAAACTCTCTGTAAACTTCACAGATCATATAATGCTGTTTCCACAAAACCCTGCAAGCAGCTGTGCCTGAGGAAAGGGCTACTGATAGCAAGGGAAGGCTGCCCACCCCTCCTGATGTGATGAGGAAGCTCCTTTTAGGACCACTCCCAAACCTGAGCCAGTCAGAAAGAGGTAGATCAGCACAAGCAGTTTAAATAGCAGGCGTTGGCTAGCCCAGCCTTGAGTGTGGTTCCAAAATGGTTTAAGCTGATCCAAACCAGAGCTGTTGCAGCCTGGCTTTGCATCATGTATGTCCCCACCCCATCTCTTGCACCAGCGCTGGTGCACATTTTGATTTCATAGGAAGCTGAACTGGTGGGGAAGTGTTGATTTTTTCAAGTTGGTTCTGTCTTTTCTGAACCAGTTCAGTGTGGGACCAGAGAAGCATCCTTGCTGGCACAGGAAAAAGGAGCAGCTGGGGATGGAAGGACTGCAGCAGCAGCAACTTAGATCGGATTAGACTGTCATGGAACCACCGTCTCATTTGGAGTATAGCACATGAGCATCTCTGGGAGATTTGAGAGGACAATACCCCCAGGCAGGAGGAGGGGCTTTGTGATAGTAATCTCACCCTGCAGTGCAGCTAACCCAGAGAGTATTTGTCTACCATCTAAAATATAGAGGAACTCTTCAAACACATTTAAGACCTAAAAGTTTCCTGTCAGTGTTCTGTAAAACAAGTTAATTCAACATAGGCTTACACGATGTTTCTTTTGCTTCCATCCCTCCCCTTGGCAGCCCACCCCACACCCTTTTTGCAAGCCATAAGATATCCTCCTGCCCTGGCCCTCTTAGGTCATGTCATGGTGGGCACCCTGCCAAATGAAGCCGATCTTATAAGCTGCTACTGCCCTGGTTGTTGATGGGACTGTTTGCATGATTTTTAATTCACTTCTGTGGTGCCCTCATTTTTTTTTCCCTGCCCGAGCTTGGAGTGGGAGTGTGTTTAGTTGTGAACTACCCTGCTGCAAATTCATGGTCTATAGCACTTTTTCAAAGCTCTCCCTGTGTTCTCTGAAGAATTAGAGCACAGCTATAAAAAAAAAAAAAAAAAAAAATTAAAAAGCACTCAAGGCTATTGCACAGTGTCATTGTTTCAGGCTTTGTTTTTAACGTTATTGCTAAGATAGGTTTGTTTGTGTGTTTGCTTGCTTGCTTTCCCTGTACTGTATTTAGATTTGAAAACAACAGCATGGGTAATAAGATACTGATGAACCTAAGGTAGATGTGACAGCATAATGTGGATAGTACATATACAATTTGTCAAAGCAGATGAAATAACCCCTCCTTGGGCGATTTTCAAAAGAAATACACTACAGTACTTGTCAGGTCTGGGTGACTACTCCATAAATATATTACCTGCTGGCATACAAGTATCAGTTTGTATAAGGCAGTTACACAGTAAGGGAAAAGGGAGAGGCAGGGCAAAACCACTGATCTTGCAGAGTCTGACAAAAACCCATGGTCTCAGATAGAAAAATGCTTAAATAAAAATCATCCTGATTTGGGGATAACTACATTTATGTGTAAACTATCCACACATTTGATTGGTATTTGTATTTGGATGAGAGAAGTGATGTTGTAATTTTCATTGGTGTATTTTTGAGCCGGTATCTACTGTCAGCAGGGATACAAAATGAGGCTAGAAATAGACTTCTTTTCTTTAACAAGTCAGTAAAAATTTCAGAATTACTGCCACAGTTAGGATACACACTTTGGCAGAAGTATCCTACAGTATGAAATGACTAAGACCTCAAGAATCGAAATCAAAAGCCTGAGTTACCACAGATACAATTTTTATGCTAAATATTTATATTCGACTTTTTTTTTTTCCAAGATCTGTTGTGGATCTGCTAGTGTACCTTTAATTGAAACAACTAATGAAGGAATGATAGAGAGCAGGTAAATTGTGCTAAGATTTCACAATGCTTACCTATTTATCTATGTATATTTTTCTTTCCTAGGATGTGAAAAAGAAAACAATGGCTTTCATAATAGACTCTTGCACAACATTCTGACAGCTTTCAACACAACTTCAGTGTGTTTGTAATACCAGTTGCACACATTTGCACATATATTTGTATAGGGAGCTATGAAAATCATATCTTAGGAATCAAAGGGGGCAGATTTATCAAAATTATTAAAATCATAGCCAAAGCATGCAGTAAACTGTAAACTACAGCTCAGTTACCTCTGAGATGTTAAGTGGTTTTCATGAGTCCACCACCTCTATCATTTGTACTGTAGGGGTCTGATTTTCATTTTACTGAATCATCTACTGAATCGTGTACTGAAGTGTGGGAACACTTTATGTTGCCCTAGGTCTTGTATGATAAATCTACAAATACATTGGTTTACCTCGATTGAGGCCTGCTGAAAAAGGAGACATCTTCATCCCTATGGTGAGCCCTCCCAAAGAAAAAGCATACGAAAGGCTGACTTAAGGCATTCATTTGTCACCTGAGAGTTGTTAACTCAATGGCAGCATGCTTGGCCATGAGCACCTTGCATTTGTCTCCTGCTGAGCCTTTGGGACTCCCTTAGCCAGAGGGATAAAAGCCCAGGAACCCAAAACAGTTGAATTGGCAGGATTGTAAATGTTCCCTTTGACAACATGAAGAAATAAAGAGTATGCTCTCACTTCCCTGGGCACCATCTTCCAGCACTGAGCAACCTTTTCCAGTGCCTCCACCACCCTCACAAATAAAGGCACTTACTTTAAAGACCTTTAGTCTTTGGCTTGAGCATTTTGGTGGGAAATCGTTCAGTTAGAAAATTTATATCAGTGCTTATGGTTACAGAATTGAGAAACAGGACTGTAGGCTGACCAGTCAAGATTGCTTTGCAAGACAAGAATTACTAATCCACTAGACCTCTCTATATGTTTTGGATGAATAAAAGTTGAGAATTGGATGGTAAACAGACATGTCATGCAGCAATTCTAACCAAACTACTTTTAATAAATAAAATAATATCCAAGTACATTCCAGAAGACTTTCCTTCTTTCTCTTTTCATGATTATACCTGCTTCTGAAAAGATGTATTCCTTTTTCCCTGCTTCTAATCTATTTGTGGGGTGTAACTCCCTATTATGGTATGTGCAAGCATATAGAGAATGTTAATAAGAGAAATACCTATCACTTTTGATCAGACTTACAAATAAGCAGCTTTTATTTTTCCTTAATAGTTTTTGTTTGTAAGGTGGAAGTCAAGTCGTGGTCAGGGAAAGGTGCAGAGGCTCAAGTTACAAAGCATCTCCTTGATGAGCAGTGTTAGCAGGCCTTTTTGCTAACCAGTTCAAACAGACTACAGGAATTCTCCAGTGTGTTCCTATCTTCCCACATTATGATCTCTGCTTTCTTTCTTTTCTGTCAGTGTGTCTAGAAATTTCTAACAGGTCAATAATCCCTGAAAGCTCAAAATGAGGATTCACTGCTATAAAACACTGCCATTTCTTTGTCATATAAAAGTAAATGTGATTCTTTCAAAACAAGGTAACTTCCAGTTGCCCAAGAAGAGTTCATCCACCTCCATCACAATGTGGAAATATGCCATTAAAACAAAGAGGTGTGGTTGATATCCCCAGAAGATATTTATGCTGACAGAGATGAGATGATTGAAAAAAAGTCAGGGTCCTTCAGTTTAAGATCTGTAAGCTGTTGTTAGCCATAAATACAATGTCTATTCCAGAACGGTACACGGAAAATCTGCCATGTAGATTTCCACTGTAGAGACTTCCTATACAATGGCCAAAAGACATTGCAGAGAACTCTTTGAAAAGCTTAGGATTAATAGCATAATCATAATGTGTTACAGGAAGGCAAGAGGGAAGGTCAGGGCCTAAGTTTCATCACTAGCCAAAGTTCAATAAAATTGTCCAGGTGATCTTGCATAGCAGACAGCTCCATGCCACAGCAGAAAGAAAAATGGCTTGTGCTAGTCTAAAGTGAGGGGCAGTTCTTTGGTGATCCCGAGGTATGTGTATGGTCTCTTAGGCCAAGTACTTTTCTTTTTTGTGCCTGCATCTTCATTGACCTGAACAACATTGCACCCCTTCTTTGAGGGGGTTAGTGGAAAGGGTATATTTGTGGAAAAAGTTCATCTGTGATAAGTTTTGCTGATGCAAATGCCTATGTGAGGATGGCAGTACATGCAATAACAACCATTTTGGAAAATGAGGAGGCAGATACCAAAGAAAGATGCAGACAAGAAGAGTTTCTTGTTCTAAAAGACCCAAGTTTTATACATAGGGAGTAAATAAATGACTGGGTGCAAAGCCTAAACACAAAGCCACTCTTGTCGCATTAAATTAAGTTGATTTTTATTTTGCATCTTCAATCAAGGTATTGGTGGGCTCCATAAAGAATGCAGACATGATCTGGAATGTTGATCAAGTCTAAGCATAAAGCGACACAGAAAATGGCCACTGGTTTAAATGCCATAATTCATTTAATTGTGAATGAAATACCCTGTGTCTAAGACTTTCTGCTGTGCTGAGCAGCAGTTGTTTGTGCTTTGCTATTTGAAATGTTTCTGTCTGAATTAACGATAGATAATTCTGGTCACATTGTTATAGTCACAATTTACCAGCATTGTGTTGGTATCAAGTGCAAGGTGGTTTGATTAGTTTTGAATGAAAACGCTTTGGAAAATTGGGATGATTTTTAGGCTTCTAAGATGCTCTTTCTTTTTAATGAGTGACAACAGCATTTATAACAGAAGTTTGCTTCCAGAAGGCATCAACGCTTGCATGACCTTATTGACAAATACAAAGATTCTGTTAATTCTCAGTGCCAGTGCCTTCAATGCATTTTTCTTGGGGGAAGAAGAAAAAAATCCAGGATGAAATTAATTTGCCTCCCTAAGAATAAAGTAGCTCAATCAGTGGCCTGCCTAACATAATTCTGTATTTGCAGTCCACTGACAGTTGGGCTGTGAATTTACTAAGAACCAGGAAATGATTGGCTTGTAAGTCTTTATAAAATAATAAAGCCTGGCACTGTGCTAATGAGAGTTTAAAATTCTTCACAGCTAAGCTTGGGACATAACCTAAATGGGAAGACTAACTGACACAGGTATTATGGGACAAACTACTTTACAAAACAGTCTCCTATATGGATGCTTTATTTGAGAATAAAGGTTATTTTTAAGTCCTATAACAGTTACTCAGTTTTTTTGAACTGTTTCGTGATTCCAGAATAAATGCATTTTCAAAGAAACTACAGAAGCCTGTGCAGTGAAGAACTTGGTAATGGCACTTAGAGAACAGATTATATTCTGTGAGAAAGCTTAACCAGTGTTTAGGCAAACTTTCATGTAAATCAGGTTAAAAATGAAGACCAAAACCAACACATGAACAAGTGTAGTAAAAAGTTGTCTTTCTTTTGCATGATTTTTACAAGATAATTCCTTGTATACTTCCTATTATTGTTGATTAGGAGCTTCCTATGTGCATCAAAGGAAGCATATCCCTTTAATTGCTTGCTATTTATTTGCAGTCAGAACTCCAGACCACTGCTTTGGTGGTATTTTCCTATGCTGATCAATGAGGCTAAGAAGTTAATAAATAATTCACTTAACGAAACTGCATTAAGATAATGCTAAAGGTTTGAAAAAGTCCTGTATAGGAAAGATTTCTCACATTCTTAACTACCTGTAGTCAGTTTTAATGTGGTGAAAGTTAATGGAGCTCATGAAATATTGCTGCATTATCTTGAACAGAAGTTGCACACATACTTCCTGTCTTAACTTCCCAGTGAGGTGAGTAGGCGTTATAGTTGGAATATCACCTTGTAGATATTTTTTTCTTCTTTTTTATTTTCACTGTTGGAAGTTTGAGATTGGATGTGATCTCTAACAGTCATCTTTGTCTAAATCACCTGTTGGAGCAGGGTGACCTAGAGTAGGTTGCCCAGGACTATCTCCAGATGGCTTTTAATCTTCTTTACCCTGAAGACAGATATAAATAACTAGCCCTGACCTTCTGGCTAGAAAACTTTAACATGTCAGTCTTTGAAGCTTATGTCCACTGCTCTCATTTTATCAGAAGAGTGTCTGAGCGTTGCACAGATTTCCGGATTATGCTCTTTCGTAACACTCTTTTGTCCTCCCAGGTTCTGGCTCTTACAGGTTTCAGGAGAAGGGTCTATGCTGTCACATCTGAGTACAGCTTTTGGGCCTTCATTCACATTGTTAATAATTTTACATTTTGCTAGCTGATTGTCTCTCCATTCACAGACTCTAGAAGGAAATTAAGTGGGGAGTAAACCTGGATGTGTTTTACTTCTTAGCCATAATATCCTTGTGGATTAATTTGAGTACCAAAGTACCAAATTTAATTGTGTCTTTTTCACATAGTTCTTTTAGTATACTAGGACCTTTGGAAAGCCAGACACTTTTCTGAAAACTGAACACATCTAAAGAGTAAGCTATTATTTGTGAGTATGATCATAACTAAGACTTTCCAGATTTCCAGTTACAAGTTTTGTGCCTGAAAGCTGTATGCAGGCTGTTAAGAATATACCCCTTTATAGCCTGATAAATATGTATATATACATAATTTATTTAAGGTCTCTAGAGACAGAGAAAAAGATGAAATCTTGATAACCTATCTAGGAGACTTAACTGTGCTGGTTCACTTAAACCACTGTAGTCTGGGACAATCATCTAAATGATGTGTAAATAACTGTCATCTCAGGACCTTTAGCAAGGCTTAGTGCTTTGTGTTTGACTTACTAGAAGCTTTTAATGACTAGTATGAAGTCACAGAACAGAGCTACAGATGTATAGTTACACGTTCAGAAGACTCTATTAGCGGCCTTTTTAGCTGTGAATTTACAATTTGAGAATTTCCAGGAGAGTATATTTTCTGAGACAAATTTAATTGCTTTAGGATAATTTCAGGTTTTTATTTCCTTAATGTGATTTGTCATGGTAGAACCTAGACATTTTCCATGTGGGTTTACTCTGTGCTTTCTGTGGCCTGCAAGGAATTAGTTTTAATTAATGAATGGCAAATGCATTGTTGAAATAGTCCTTGTAGCAGGCAGGCCTTTGTGTTAACAGTTGGGTTAAACAGCCCCTTTATCAGAGCTATTAGCACCTAATATTACTGTCTGATTAAAGATCATTCAGTGGATTATCCAGTCCCAATGCTTCCACAGACCCCCACACAGGTGCTCAAATAAGAAATTATGTAAAGTAAATGAGCGCTAGTATCACATTGTTCGTGGTTTTGTCTTGGCTGCAGGAAAGGAAAAAGTTACTGGGTTGTTTGTTTAATTTAATTATTTTTTTAATCCCTTGTAAATAGCAAGTTAATTTGTACAATCCCTGTAGATTTACATTGCAAAGAAGGCGAGATAAGTACTAAGGCCTTTGTCCTATAGTTGACCTGACCTTCCTGTCTCATCAGAGTCCTGCCTTTTTTCCATGCAGGCTGCTTAGAAGGATAGGTGTGCTTTTACACTAAAGCCACAATATTTCTGGGTTTGTTTTAGGTTTCTGTTTTGTTTTTGACGGTGGAAGCAGCATGTAATATGGACAGTCTGTTCTGTGTCTCTAGAAGTGCATTTTATTTTAAATTCATGCGTTTAGGCTGGGCTTGTAGGTAAACTGGAAATGGGTAACTTAAGAAGGCAGGAAATCCCACAAGAGTTCACAAGCATAGCTTAGCTGACAGTTCACTTTTTAATGGGTGAAATGAAGCCTTGACATTAATGAGCACAGGCCCCGACTTCAGTGGAATTTTGCATCCTTATAGTAGTCAGATTTTGTGTTGGATGGCAATTTATAGTACCTTTCATGCCCCCCTGAAAAGCTATGTGTCCTGTGTAGCCTGGGGACTGTTTCTGACAACAAGGCTGCAGAGCAGAAAATGGTGGGCTGGTGACAGACAAAGCCCCAAAGTTTTTGTGTGCCTTGAAAGGAGAGCAGTGTGTCTTGTCCCTGTTGATTTCTCTTAACTTTGAAAGGGCCAGAATATAATAAAAATAGCTGGAACAAGAATTAGCCCATAGATACGGCTAGCATTACCCTAAGAACTATCTGAACAGTGCTTATTGTAGGATAAAGAATTTTCTTGGGCAGCTATGAAAGAAACACTGTAAAATAAACGTTGTTTATTGTTGAAGTTTTATTCTTTATTGCTTGCTTTGGAGAGGGTGTCAAAAGGACACACTGGTGTCAAGTGTTTTTGGATGTGTGCTATCTCAAGTTGCTTGAAAACATGCTAAAAACCAATAATCTCAGACTGGTTAGATAGAGGTGAGTGTCTAAGATGCCTAGGGACTCTGACAAAAACAAGCTGAGCTAGCTTGAAGCCTCTAGTTCAGTGTTGCTCTAAACAGACCACTTCTTAGGTTATGAAGTGGTGATATGTAAAGGGAGCTTTAGAGATGCAGTACAATATTATGAGACAAACCCCTTCCCCCCCCCCCCCCAAACCCCTGAAGCATCACACTCTGTAAAAGATGCATTAGATTTATCAATAGACCTTTCTTTACTCAACTGTGCTGCAATTCCTTTTGGGAAAAATTGGATTTTCATCAAAGACGCAGAAGACTATAAAATTGGAAGCAGATGTGAGGTTGGATTGGATAGCTCTGTGGCTGTTTCTTTTGTGGAAGCACTTCTGAACAAATCCAGCCTTATGTGTTCCTTGCTGTCTTACCCGATGTAACTCTCTTGCCTGCTTTTTACATTTTCCAGAGAACCAGGAGGTGCAGGGTGAATAACTGATCAAAATGTGAGCTTCTTCCCTATCGTGTAATCTCTCTCTTGATTTTCCAACTGTTCTGTATTCTTTGGAAGATATGTTTAAACAATAACCTCAGTGTTTTGCATTATTAACGAAATACAAAAAAAAAACAGGCAGTACTTTGCATGTAGAAGGTGAATTTAGTCCTGGTTGCTAGCACTTTTGCTGGCCTTGTTTAGTTTATAGCTTGCCCATATATGATACCTCAGGTATTATCTTTGTTTTACTTTGTTGAAAACAAGCTTAGATCTCATTTACTTAGGGAAAGCTCTGTCTTCTGGTATATTGATGGTGTTATTAATGTAATTGATGAACTGGGATGAGAAGTACAATTTTAAAGATTATTTAGTTTTTGGGGGTGCATTTTTCAGTGTCTTTGGTGCCACATGCAATGTGCTGCAACGAAAAGAGAAGCTAAGCAACAGGATTTATGATGTTGTTTATCTGTTGGTGATGTTTCCTCAGTTCTGATTTACAGCAGAACTGAGCCTGGGCCCAGTGAAGTGCAGTTTCAAATCCACAGCTTCCCCAGAATTCCTGAGGGCTTACCTGTCTTGATCCAATACTTTATAATTATTAGCTCTGCATTTTGTACCTGCTGTATGTGGCTGTGCAGCCTCTTTGGAGTTATTTTTAACCTGATGCAGAAGTAGTATCTGATGAGGAGAGTCCCTGGTGATATTGCACTCACTCCCAAGGGCAGTGCAGCAGCTGCTCCATTGCAAGCGTTTGGTGTTCCATTGTGATCCTTCCGTGCATTGATAACTTGGTGCAGAAATGCTATGCTCATGCAGGACAGAGGGATAGCCACAAGCCTGGAAGCCCAGTCTGTGTCACTGAAGGGGTAGCGCAGGGTAGGTTCTCTGCTTCAGTGTTCCAAGAATTGGCATTTCAGCTCATCCTTTCACTTTGCCCTCCTGTTACACAGCTAGGCATGCTTTCATTTCCTCAGTTGTCTCTCCATACTGCTCGCTCACATGCTCCCTCCCAAGTGTCCCCCAAGACATCAAAGACTGGATCAAGCTCCTCAATCCACTTATCCTCTGTGTGCTGTGCCTACCCCTTTTGTGTCTTCTTCCATAGGGTCAGCCTCACTTTGACTTGCTGATTTCCTGACTTACAGTGCTAAGCACAGTTGATGAGACAGGAAGAAAGTGGCAGGGACTGCTAAACCTGAAGATCTCTCCTGCTTGACCTGGAGCAGAACTGAAGTTATTTTAGACAAGACAAGTAATTAACTTGCATTTTTCTTTTAATGGTGGAATAACCTGTTGGAAAAATCAAAGTGTGGAATTCAGACCCTGAGAGTTAACTATGGAAGGTCACAGGTGTGAGAGTAATATGGCAAGTTTTTGGTAAAAAAAGTTACTTAGGCAAATCAATACTTTTCTGGAATAGGTGCGCATGAAATGTGACTGCTTTATGAAAAGTAACTAAGTCAAACCAGGAGATCAGAATTCATCAATTACAGTGCAAAAGAGGAGATCCAGTTCAGCCCATGGATGAAGCTACTTGTGTAAGGCTGAGCGTACCATTGAAAGGGTCATAAAGGTGCACAGATCATGCCAGAAGATCTTCCTGACTGTGGGGACACTTCTTGAACCTCCACAGTTCACCATACATAATACTGCATGGATTAACTGTGGATTTAAGTGACACTCCCAAAAATTTTGTTAAACAGACCAGGAGCCAGATCCTGTTCTCAACCTCACCTGCAGTTTCTGTCTCATAAAAGAGGTAAAAAGTGGGGTGTAGATGTACTTTTCCAGAAATACAGGGTTACCATGAATTTCTGTCTCTTTTCTGAATAATTAACAATGAATCACTGTTTTTTTACAAGTTTCAGTGCACTAACCATATGCCAGGTGTCGCAAGAACATGAGAACATGTACCAATTTGAAACTGGCTGAACAGCTTCACACTGGCATCTCTACTTGGTAGTAGGAGTCTTGAGAAGGAACTACTTGAGTTTAACCTTCCTAGTATGTATAAGACACTGTCATCTTCTTGAGCATAATTATTGTTCCACCCCCGCCATCTAATCTTTCGTATATTTCCCAGTAGGAGGATCAAAAGAAAGTTAGTTAACTGTAGCATTCATCAGACAGTCCAAAGGAGACATTAGTCTGGAAGACAGTGTTATCAAATAATTAATTAATGGGTTAATTCCATTCTTATTTATCTGATTTTCTTACGATTGTGGGTGTGGGTTTCTCAGCCTAAATCCTAGTACAAAGGGCTTCCTGCTTGAGGAAAGTGATCCTGGAGGGGAACGGAGAGAAAGGAAGGAAATGTGTACCTTCTTCAGGACACTTGCTAGCTACTGATAAGTTTTAAGAGAAATTGTTATTTTTGTCATGAAGATAATTCTTGGTGAGTTGCCGAAAAGCTGGAAAAACAGTAAGGAGCAAACTATCCTCGCTTTGTATGTATGTGCATAGTTGGGAAAGATTTGCACTGAGGCTTACTTCCGTACACTAGAATTATTAGATTTGTAATCTTTTTCTCATGTAATCTCTGTCTTTTTGGTTGTTCCAGGTGACCACTGGTAGGTCGCTAGGAAAGCGAATCTGTCTTTTCCTCAGTGCATTTTCCCTTATGCTGCTCTGACTGTACTAGTGCTATTGGTGGGTACGTACTAAATGCAAACAGACCATATAGGGAGAATCGTCATGGAAAGAAGTCAATCTGTGAGCAGTGAGACTAATAAAACCTGGTTTCTGTTGTCTTGGTGTCCTTTGTCCCTTCCCCTTCATGGTGCACTAGGTTGACCTTTCTCCATTTCTTTTATGGCATGCAGTTCTGAAAAGAGCAGTGTGCAGGTTGTCTGGATCAGCACTGTGCATGCCCAGTACTAGCTGGGCAATTGGTGCTGCCAACAGTGGCAGCTGAGCTCTGCCTGCTTTTCCCTCAGAGCAATCCCTAATTTGGGTTGGCCAGCAACTCAGAAAGTTTTCTGAGAGGGAGTTTAGGGGAGAGGGAGGGAGTGGAAAGAGGTAAACAAACAGAAAGAGGCAGATAGCACAATCATTAAAGCCTCATTCTGTACAAACCCAAGCTGAAAATGGCTGTCAGTGATTATCATTAATGAAAGTTAATCCAGAACACAGCAATGAGATATCAAAGGTGCAATAGCACCAGCAATGCATTCAGGCTATGTAGCAGTGGCGTCTCCCTTCCACCACTATGCTTTAATTACAGTCCCAGTAACTTTGAGAATCCTTTTGTCAACATTGGACATTGCCCACCAAGCTGGGCTCACCAGCCAAAGTCCATTTGGTTCCTTGCAAGAGAATCAGATTGATGTGTGTTGAATACTAGCTCTCTTTCTGCATCTTTATGAGTGTGGGCATCACATGCTTGTTTCTCATGGACTTCTACAGGCTCTTCACCCTATCTGGGAGATCACACGAGGTTATAATAAGAGATGAAGTAATGTTTTGTTAGCCACTTTCCAAATATTGTGCAACTGACAGTTTTATCTTTAAAAATGCACTTTTTTTAGAAATTATAAATATATACATTGTATGTGGCATTTAGATGCTCTAGGTAGATTTGAGGCACAAAAAAGTTTATGTCCATTCATATAGATGTGTGTTGTAAGTTGTGCTATGGATTAGGTGTCTAGAAAGGAAACGGTGCCTCATTACACCCGAGTACCTTAGGCCAGAATTACATTTTATTTACATTCACATTATTTACATGTGATCTGTGTTGAAATCTAAGTTGTGGTACACTGTGCAGTACAATGGAAGATACTGAGTAAATAAGAAGAAATTTCATGCTGAAAGAGGGCAGCATTTTAAAATTTATGCCTAAGACTAGGCTGATAATTCATACTCTTATGGGCAGCTGCGTACCTGCCAGTCACTTCAAGGCAATTGGACCTGCAGATGCTGTTCCCAGAGGAAAGTTTGCCAGTGGTAGCTACTGGTGGGAAAATAAGCTTAAACACCTGAGTTTGAAAATATTTTATAAACATTTTTATCCTTCAGCTGGATATTGTTTTAATCCAATATATTGATCACAGTTTTGGGAGTTTGCAAAGGTGCTTCAGAAAGCTTATTTAGACCTTTGCCTATGTTCCAAGACATGGATTCCAAATGGTGTGGTGGTTTCTTTGTAGAGACATGTCAAATGAAACACAGTATGTTTGCAAGTGTTAGTCAAATCCCTAGTGACCTCTAGCTCACATAATAAGGTCACTATGTAAATGTCTCTGCTTAAGAGAACTCAGCATTTAAACATCCATTTAAAAATTGATTTGGTTGAATGATACTCTTCATCATGCCCAAGGCCCAACATGTCCTACAGGAGAGAAAAAGGAGTGTTTCCTTTCTAAGTGTTGTCAAACAGGAAAGAATGATTGTTCCTTAGTTTTGCATATGTCAGCATAATAGAAGCTTAGTCATGCAAATCCTTATTACTTGGCAGTTCTGCAGCAGGGAAAACCAGAGCGTTACCAGATTTTAGCAGTGTTTGTAGTTAAAAGCATGCCTTTCATTGTGCTTTTTAAGAACAGATGTCAAGACAATCTTGAAAACAGAAATAAGTGATTAAAAATATTTTTCTGATTTTAAAAAGGGGAAAACCACTCCTTAGCTAGTTGAATGTGTTGGTCTTCATTTCCACAAAAAGACATGAACTATTTATATGTTTCCTTCCACTTCCAGGGGGGGAAATAAAACAATTATTCAGTTAATGACAGATTTTATTTTACTATTATTTAGTGGTTCTGCTAAGTGCAGTAGTATACTACGAAGTTTCAAATCATCAAGGATTTCTTAGCCCTTTATGAGGCTACAATATGTTGTAGTATGTTGAGTAAATGAGCTGTGATAGAGCAGTGATTTACTTATGTAGTCCATAGACACACATAAAAACCACATTGGAGAAATGCTGGCTGTAGAAACATTAGCAGACAAAGGGGAATACAGATGTCAGTCACATTTTAAGGTGCTATTAACAATGACATAGAGCCAGGTTTATTAGGGATGAGGCCTTTTCCATTATATACTAGTGTCAAACATGAGAAGACTTGTCTGGTAATTACTGTTGGCCACATCGGGAAAGACCTCACCATGACTTACCAGGGTAAAAACTGGATGTGTCTAAGTCACATATTTCTTCTGAGCTAGCTAGAAGTGGTTAGTTTGCAAGTGAAGTTTTCCTTTCTGGCTTCCTTATGAGGTAATAATTCACTGACTTACTGGTTTGTATGTAGGAATGTCAAGAAGGGGGTTTAGTTGCTCATTTTTGCTTCTGTACTGTATTCAGGTACTCTTCTGAGGTTGTGAACACTGATTGCATGGTATAAATCATTTGATGCCTGTTTGTTTCAAATCATCAGAGGAATGAATGAGACCTCTTAATGCAGCCCTGCTCTTTTGTGTAGGTATGCAGAGAGTCATTGCACTGCCTGCCTCATCTGGATTACCAGCAGACTCCTCATAGGAGATATTAATTATAGGCAAGGCTGTGAATGCCACCTATAGTTAAGCTTGCCTGACACTTTTCATCACAAGACCCCGTTTTCCATTGCTTATAAATTTGTCGAATGTATGTTATTTGGACTAAAAATGTACAGACTGGGAGACTGCATCTGACTGAATATCTAAACCTTCAGAAAAAAATGCATCTTTTTTTTTTTTCCCCTCCTGAGAACAAGTTTAAGAGAAATGTGCTGTTTTTTCTCTTGTCTTAAAAATAAATGTGTCTATCCATTTTGTTGAGATGCTCCAACGATTTGGAGAAAGAATTCAATAAGTGGAAGGTAGAGGCCATATGCTGCAATGTTGCCAGAGTCCAGGCTTTACAAATGTCCTAGTGTACATCCAAGAAGGACTCAAGTACTGTTAAAACATAGAAAGGATGTGGTGAAAAGTAAATTAATTGTGGAGATTTAAGTGAAGCTATGTAATAACTACTATTTTCCAGATTACCATTGTGTCATCTTTTTACCCATGGAAATGAGGAGAAGCTCATCCCATTCACAGAGTCCCATCAGTGATTTCTTGCTTGCGAAGCACTCGAGTAGTGCAGGGATGGCATGATAGAGAAGTCATTCATAATCATATTCATAATCAGACATTCATAATCCTGTCTTCTTAGCAAGACTTGAGTACAGGTCAGTAAATAAGATCTGGTGAGCAGTCAAAATAAAAATAAAATTAAAAGTTGAACATTTGTATGTGTAATGATTGGCATTTGGTCTGTCCACTGAATGAGGAAATGGCTTTAGGAAAAAATAGTCATGTCATCCATAGTCCTGCATGCACTGTGTATGCCAAGGGGCCTGAAATGCAATTGTCTGTGAGATCTTGGAAGGTTGTAAGTTTTGAGTGATTGACTTTGTACCTGTAATGTTCTTTTAATACGATTTTTGGCATATAGTTTGCTACTTGGCATTATGTATAGCTGAAGCACTAGAAGAGGTAGACGAAGGCATGAAAATAAAGTAATTCTGCTCTGAAGTAACAAAACAGCAAATTCTTTTCTTAGACCCTTGGATAACTTCCTGTTTTGTCTGCAAAATAATATTTTTCCTTAGAGAGGAAAAAGGTATTAGACATAGCAATTTCACATGGATAGAAACTTCATCACATAAATAGCCTGCTGTGAATGACATTTTAGGCAGCTTAATCAGTATCCTGCCAGGAAAAAAAAGCCCACAAAAAAATCCCTCAAACCCCAGTTGTAAATTCAATGCATCCATTATTTGGAGATATACTGGAATTTAGTTGTAGATATATTGGAATTTAGTCATAGATACGTGTTACTTATAAAAGAGTGAGAAAATAAACCTTGCATTACTCTAAAGTCACATTCATATTCTAATACTAATTATCTGTTGATAAAACATTTGCATGATGGGGGGGTTATTTTGTTGTTTTGGGTTTTTTTAGGTTGCTAAGGAATAGTGAATCTATGTTCTTGATAACAATTATCATACGCAAGCACATAGCACTTTTCTCTCAGATTTTGAAGAACTCAGCAGAAATTTCACTATTTTGTAAGTGGGAAAAGAGCAGAAATAGGTAAGGAGCTTGTCTAGAGTATTGCAGCATGTCTGAAGTACTGTATTCTGCCTGTAGCTTGGTGCCTCCCAACATCACTACACCAGAGCTGCATTTTGTGCATGTTGTATCCTTACATGAGTGACACAGGTCTTCAGGATGCCCTTTCACAGTGAAAGAACAGATTTTGATTGTTGTTTCTGAGACCACAAGCTTGATGTAAAAGGGATTTGAAAGCTAATCAGGAAGTTAGAGCTGAAACAGACTGTAGTTCACTAGCACACTTAACACAGCTGTCAGTGTTTAATTAGGAGGCATTTAAGGCTAAATATTCAAGTGTGGCATTTGGGATTTAGTGTTACACAAAAAGGTGAGAAAAGCTTCTGCCCTGGCAAGAAGTTGTGAGAACTTACAGTCTTGTGAACAGTGGAAGTTTAAAAGTACAGACAGGCATGACCTCTTTCAGCAGATGTGCTAGTTAGCTTAAACTGTCTAAATAGTAATGCCATTCACTTTAACTTCAAGCGGCTTTGGGAGTGTTTCTGTAAGCAAGCTCTGCCAACAAATGTGAGGGAGCAGTAACCTCTGTGAAAAAGTGATGATCAACATCTGGGACTCTAACCTTTCCCTGACATGTCTGCATCCAGCAGGGAACATCTGTCCAAAGCCTAACTTTCAAAATTTACAGAACAAAGGTGTAGTTTGTTTAGCAAAATTGCTCTTATTTGCTAAGTAATGGAATGTGCTTTGATTCTGCTGATGCAAGAACCACCCAACTTTTACTTTCCTTATTTAATTAGGATTCATTTATTTAGAAAACTCAAGATTGGGTTTTTTAGTTTGTTCATTTATTTCTTGTAAGTAAAGAAAATGGAGCTTAGGTCATGTAAGGCTCTCTTAGCTTAGGAAAAAGCTTTTATGTTACTCAGATTTTTGATTTTACTTTTTTTTTCATCAGGCTGTGTAAAACATATAATGATAAAATTGTCCCAAAGCATGTCACAGTTTATTTGGTATCGTTTTGATATGCCAAGCAGATGGGAGTATACAGTGGTCTCATTATGTGTTTGAGGTTTAAACACACGCTCTTGAAAAAGGAGCAGTGGTAAACAAAGTTGCTTCCTGCATTTCGAATATTGCTAGGTGCTGGAGGTATCCATTCATTTTTTTTACTGTCCAAATGGCATCATGAAATACTGATAGACAGGCTGCTCTTTTGATTTAAGAATTACTAAAGCAGCATGAAGAACGTGCAGAGTACCATATGAAACTTCAGTATTTCATGGTTATTTGTGTCACTAATTGGAATTCAAATGCTGGTTTGTACTTATTTTCATAAATAAATAGAAACCAAGTTTGGAAAGTAAGGGCAAATGACCCATGAAAAGAATTTCCTTTTTTTTTTTTTTTTTTCCCCTAAGAGTTGTTTTAGCTATATCTGTGTCTGTGAAACTAGAGCACCTGCTGAAGAGGGATAAGGTCAAGTTAAGTGTTGATTCCTACACTTACTACTTCTTGGTTAAGTCATGCATTTGTTAGCCATAGAATAAACCAGCATTGAAAAATCCTTGAAATAGCTTGAACCTTGAATATGAGTATTTTATAATACAAAAGGAGGCAGACAGAAGAACCCTTGTAGATAAATAATCTATCTTCAGAACAGAATTATGTAATTTGACAGTATGTTTTTGTGGATAAGAGGAATTAAAGTTATTTTAAACCTCTCTCTTTCTTCCTCCTACCTTTGAGGTTATAGGTGTAATGAATACCCCAAATATAATTTATTCTTGACTGCACTTTCGGTATGAATCTTCAATGCAACAAGGAACATCTCTTGTGGAAAAAAGGGTACTGCAGATGGTGAAATACGAATGAAAGTAAAAAAGACACTATAAACAGTGTCTACCAAGAAAGCTCCCATGGAACTGCTGAATGAGGATTGCTGACGCTTGGAGTCATGTAATTGTGAAATTTAGTGAAGAAGAGAGATCTCTAATCTCTGTCAGGAGATCTCTAATTAGGTAGTGTTGCCAACCCCCATAGATAATGTTTCCTACATGCGCCTCTAAAGATGTCACGTCAGAGAAACTGATGTATTATGCACCCAGTGAAATGGATGAAAAAAGACACAGATAGATTGGTAAAAAGACATGGAAAGTTTTTCTGGGGTGAATCTTTTTTTGTGTGTGATCTATCCAATTCTAGGGTATTCAGCGCAGCTGTGAAAGAAAAGAAAGGTTTTGTATTATCTGGAAAGTAGAGAGGTGGGTAGATACCCAGTAGATAGGGGGTTCATTGTAGTTTCCATTTGCCTTGATTCTGCCATTTAGAAGATGATAAAATAAACACCTTGTCCTAACTGCTCTTTTGCATGCATCACAGATATGAGAGTGAAAAATATCATTCATTATTGGTAACTTACTGTTTTTAAACAAATCTTTTGCATTTGGGGCAGCATGTTGTTTGTTCTTTGATGGAAGAATTCTCTATTTACTTTGCATGTCACTGTTCTTTTAGAAATGCATTTTTTCATACAGGAAGGTGCTGGTGGCTGCCATCAGATGGTTCTTGTATCAGTAGAAAGTTTTAGGTCTGGGTAAAGATGTTAAATGTGCTAAACAGCTTTCCTTTGGGTTAAATAATAGGAGTATTTAAACATGTTTTAGCTGCTTGTAGGAAGGCAGTAATTAAGCAAAGCAAAGGCTGAGCAGAATTAGGCTGTGCAGTCTGAGGGGCTGGTTCCAAATGCAGCAGAAGTAAGTCAGGTAAGAAGCTGCAAGCATGGCTTAGGAGTAAGTGGAGAGTCGAGGCCCTTTGGGGCTTATGACTCACTGGCCAGGGAGGCTTGGGCATGCTGAGCAATGAAAGCGGCTGTTACTATTTGATTTTTTACTTTGTGTGATTATATACTTTGCAAACAGCATTGCGCAAAATATACAACTGCAATGACCGCCAGTTTGTATCATCAGCTTCTTGTTTCTCAGGGAGTAGCCCATGGCTAATGCTGCACATAAAGCTGTGCAGGATACATATCTGGACATCAGGTTATGTCAAGATACCATAATGAAATATTCTGCTTCTAAAAGAATTTGTGATACAATGGCCAGAGAAGTAATGATAAGAACTTCCTTATCCTTGGCACAGAAATGAGAATTATATAGGTCACTCTTGACTCTTTACAGAAACAGTTGAGCACTGCTTTAAAGGAAGCTTGTCTGCTACTTAGCAAAAGTAACAGACAGCTTGAAGATAAGGTGTGTAGTGAATGGGCCAGCATTTACCCTTCTAAACACTATCCAAGCAGGCAAGATATCCCTTCACACTGGTGCAGTTCTTTCCAGGTATTTACTTGAGAAGTAGCTTGTGCAGTAACAAAGCCCAGTAACTCAGCTGCAATCAGGATCTGTTGAAAATGCATGATCTGGCAAAATTCTGGTGGGTGCACTCAAAGATTGATATTGCTTGTAAGCTTGGGCCAGTAATTAATCATGAGGAAGTTAAGAAGGAAAAAAAATGCGCAGAACATGAGTGCCAAGATATTACCAAAACACACCTAGAGAAAACAGTGCTCTCATAACTATTTTATTAATAATATATATATTTTTTTAATTACAGCTGGGGTAATAGTTGTAGTTTCCGGAGAAGTCAGTGGGAGCTGTGCATGATTCTGAGGTCTGATGGTAGTATCTTAAATGCACCATAATGTAACAACAGTGAACATCGTGAATACAGGAATGAGAAATGGTTGCAAGCTGTAACTGGTCTCCATCAAAGTCAGCAAGGAAAAGGCATGTTGTACCCTGTATTATTTGTAAAGTAGAACATGCTTTTACAATTAAAGGCTTGTGTCATAATGAATACATGTAGGGAAAGCACTGCAACCTTGATATTTCTTTCACGTTGATAGGGGTAGAGCAGTTGATGTCATCTACCTGGACTTGTGCAAGGCATTCAACACTGTCTGACGTGACATCCTTGTCTCTAAGTTGGAGAGACATCAATTTGATAGGTGGACCACTCAGTGGATAAGGAACTCTCTGGATGGTTGCACGCAAAGAGTTGTGCTCAATGGTTCAATATCCGCTGGAGACCAGTAATGAGTGGTGTCCCTCAGGGATCGGTGTTGGGACCGGTCTTGTTCAACATCTTTGTTGGTGAC
>JANRGW010039075.1:0-15196 GCA_024733675.1 Psilopsiagon aymara
AACACTGCAGGGATGGGGCAGCCACAGCTTCTCTGGGCACCCTGTGCCAGTGCCTCAGCACCCTCACAGGGAAGAGCATCTGCCTTAAGAGCTGATCTCAGTCTCCCCTCTGTCAGGTTAAAGCCATTCCCCTTGGCCTGTGTTTCCCTCTCAAGGGAGCTGTGGTCACAGCAGGACACTCCTGACTTTCCTCCAGATCATGTGGCTCCTGTCCCTCCTATCATCATGGGGACAACATCTCCCCATCACCAGTCCATTAAACCAACAACACACCAGAGCAGCAAAACCTGCTCCACAAAGAGACTTCTAAACACACTGAACCCAAACATGCCTCTGGTCCCTCACCTCACGTGGGTAAACCAAACAGCACACTCTGCTCACCAGAAATCCTCCTCGATGAGCCTGTCCACGCTTTGGGCACCACAGTCAACACAGGATGCAGCTTCAGTTACTGTTAACCTTATACATTAGGAAAAAATACATATTTAATGTCAGTTTCAGCTGAAGTAACCATTCTGTTACTGTTCCTGAATCATACAAATTGTCCTTGTATCATACAAATGATAATCTCTGAACAACTGTTTGCTCCTGTAATATAATCTAAATGGACAATGTAACTCTTGTAAAAATGAGACAAAAGACATGACAAGACAGTCTTCCATGTATCTGACAGAAGCAGCAGATGATGCAAATGAACAGTTCTGAAAGGCTTTTAGAATGGTTCACTTGGCTGATTTCTGACTGTCAGCAAAAATTACTATTGAGATGCCCTGCTTAGAAAGGTCTGTATGCTGCTCCTGCAGCTCCTCCAGATCTGAGGAACTGAGACCTCTGAGGCAGGGATCCAACAGGTTTGTTTTCTTAATGACATTTACAACTCCTGAATTTTGAAGCCTTTGTTCTATGACCTTAGAGAAGCACATGGAGATGTACGTTCAGGCAACATGGGGGCCCTGCAAGGAAACGGGGGGGTTCAGCAAACCCTTGGCCAAGAGGTCAAGTCCAAGTAAAGCAGGTATGATCAGCAGCAGAAGCTGTACATACATGCGTCAAAGCAAAGCAAAGCAGTGAAGAGGCGATGCCACTGCCCTGAGAGGATGGTGCATGAATGGGCAGGCGAGGAGCAAGCACAGGGTGACCTACCGCTACGGCACACCAACAGCCCCAAGGCTGGGCAGCAGTTCCTCTCTTTCTG
This sequence comes from Psilopsiagon aymara, assembly GCA_024733675.1. Taxonomy (NCBI): domain Eukaryota; kingdom Metazoa; phylum Chordata; class Aves; order Psittaciformes; family Psittacidae; genus Psilopsiagon; species Psilopsiagon aymara. The sequence goes on from JANRGW010039075.1 coordinate 1,196, forward strand.
GGCAGCAGAGATGCAAGAAAACTACAGGGGATGGCTCAGTGGCTGTGATGAGCTTAGACCAGAAATGAGGTTGCAACCCTCACCCATGTGCGTCATCTCTTGTGACCAACTACCTCTGAGCACCCACTGGAGATGCCACTGGAGTAAGCACAAATGAAGAGAAAACAAAGCTTGACAAAATCAGCAGTGAGATGTTTCAGGATCTGGAGCTAGCTGAGGAAAATCCAAAGCTATAGGAATGGTGTTTTAAATACTCACAGACAAAGCCCAAGTTCCTGATCCTTGAAAAAAATCCAACAAGGAAAATGGGCTTTTTGCAAACCACACCAAGTTTCAAGTACAAATAGCCACAGTTAAAATGCTGAATAGAAAACAGATGTAACTGTGTATATTTATATGGTTTAAAACCTAAAATCCCAGGAAGGAGAGAGGAAACACTCCACCTCTGAATGCAATCTTAAGTTGTTTTTGTAGCTCTACAGCAGCAAAGCCAACCAAATCAGACTGACCAGAGGGGTAGAGCCTCAGGTATGGTTTTAGATTTAATCTCTTGGAGTTCACAGCTGCTTGGAGGGCACTGGGAAGTGGGGGATGCGCCCTGCCAGCACAGAGGATCCAAGGAAAATCAGAGGAATGTTTAAACCTGGGGATTTGGACCAGTTCTCTCCACAAAGAGCTCCAGGGAGAGAATGGGCAGGCCCATGGAGCATACAGAGTGCCTGGCTTAGCACAGACACATCTGTGCTACAGACTCCTGCAAGCGAAAGGGTATCAGTTACCTTCCTTTGGTGGGTGGAGCATCATCTCTCTACGGAAAAAAGCACATAGTAAGGATTTTCTTTACCATTCACCATGTCTTTGCCAGCAATGTTCATGCTAGCTCTTGCTAAACACTAAAGGCTACAGCATCTACGCACAGTCCTGGCTAGTATCCAGCTTAGATCTTTCATTTGGAAAGCTAACAAAATGCATCCTCAGAAGCAATTATAAAAACACTGATATGCCCTGAGCACAGTCAATTCCTGAATGACACCAAAGCAACAACTAAGATAGAAGAGATACTGGAAACATGCTGCTGAGCTGAACAGGTCAGCGATGAGATGGCTAATTACCATAGCTTGCCCCGCACAGAGGTACCCACCTCCCCTGGGATGGGAGATGTGCAGGAAAGGGATGTGCAAAATGCTGGGCAAAGGCTTAAAGCATTTGATAGCTGGTGACCCAGGAGCATCCCCAGTGCTGCTGGCAAGAAGTGAGGCACCTGGCTGCTTGACCTGGTGTCCTTGTGGCTGTCACCCCAGGGAGTGACAACACTGAGAGATCATCTTCCTCCTAAAGTAATTTGCCAGCCAGCATAGGAAATCCTTTGTCAACTTGTTGCTTTGGGTTATCTGCTGCTTTCTTTGCTATCACATCGTGTCTTGGAAAAGCAGAGCAATGGACTTAAAACCTCCTATATTACATACTAAGTTCGATATATTTAGTCCAAATGTAAATTTATACCTAATTGTCTTTCCCAATTTAACTCTGTTGCATTGACAAAATTTAAGTCCCTTCTACAAAAATAAACTCGTGTTCTTTGTGCCTAAAGCAGATCTAGATGGTTATCTCCTCTCTGGGATTACACATGAATTCTTCATTATAAAGCTGCATTATTTGTGCCAGTTTCTGCAGCACGAGGAAATTCTGATTCTTTTTTCAGTCCCAGCACTGAGCTTCAAGGCACAAATCTAATACTAAGGAACTGAAGTTAGGATCTCTTAATAAAGTCAAAATGCAAAAGAAAAAGGTGATCTTGGCTTGATTGATGCCACTCCATTTGCATATGCCCACCAGCAGTACTTTAGTTAATTAATATATATTTTGTGTCTGTAGATGAATATGAAATAATGGGTTTCTCATTGAAGCTTTAGGTATAAATTTATCCAACGAACAGGTTGGCTTCCTCCCTGGTGTGCTCTGCCAGTATTTTCCTGTGCAAATAAGACATAATAACTCTCTAGAAAGTGGTGACACATGACAAAACCCAAGAAGGATGCAATTGTATTTTACATGAGTTAATTAGCTCATAAAATGGGAAAACTGTTTGGAGGGGGCAAGGGGGAAGGATGACAAACACCTTCTTCAGCAAAAAAAACTCTGCTTTGAAAGTATTAACCCTTATGGCTCAAGTTCAGCTCGAGAGGCCTCAACCCAGAAAAGCACTTAAGCAGCGCTAACATTTAAGCAGGTGCCACAGTGCCACAGACACTAAGAGCCCAGGTGCCTGAAGGTTAAGTGCTCAGCTGGATCACAGCCTGGGCAGGCAAAGGTGGAATTTCATTTCATTCTCTGATCTGCCTCACCAGCTTCCAAACCTAACTGGCACAGGGAAGACGGGATGCTGAAAATATTGCCAAGATCACAGAATCCCAGACTGGTTTGGGTTGGAAGGGACCTTAAAGCTCATCCAGTTCCAATCCCTGCCACGAGCAGGGACATCTTCCACTCGAGCAGGCTGCTCCAAGCCCTGTCCAATCCGTCCTTGAACACTGCCAGGGGCAGGCACAGCTCCTCTGGGCACCCTGTGCCAGCGCCTCAGCACCCTCACAGGGAAGAGCTTCTTATTTCTAATCTGAACTTCTCATGTTTAAGTTTAAACCCATCACCACTCGTCCTGTTGGTACAGTATCTGATGAAGCATCCCCCTCCAGCATCCTTGAGGCCCCTTCAGACATTGGAAGACCACTATCCTGAGTGCAGAAAAAAAAGCTGATTCTTCAGTTCCATGGTATCGAATACATTAGTGGTTGAGCTTTTAGTTAAAGCCAAGAAAGTTCTGGTCAATCACCTGAACCTTACTCAATTTGAGGAAGGGACGTGGCTGGCAGCTTCACACCACCACATGGCAAGAGGCAGCCCAACTTGTAAAGGTCAACCTGCAACATTTTCCCTTGCCATGGGACTCCTGGAGATGAATGGAAGCTTCATGCAGTGTTACTGGGGTTAACTACCTTTCCTGCACTATGGCAGTGGTGATCATAGCGATTAGACCATCTACAAGGCTGTAGCCTTGCTGTGAATAACAAACGCACCACAGGGAAGCCAGAAAGTTCACTGCTGTGACAGCATTCACTTTACAGGGAGCTCTGACTGGGAATGCTGTTCAGAATGAGTCCCACAGAGCACCACCTCTGCAGTCCCCACCGAGTAGCACAAGGACACACTAGACTGAAGGATAAATGCACTGGGAAACATAAATCATGTCTAGTTATTTCCACTGCTATTCAAAATGATGTACAGGGCAAGTCTCAAGTGGTATCACATCAAGAGACATGTATTCAGCAGCAGCCTCTTGCTAGTCACTAAAGGAAAGAGGAGATTTTTCCAGGAAGGAAGGATAAATTATTAGCTCCCACTGAATTTTGCTGGGAATTTTCTCCTCCTTGTCACACTGAAGCAGCCACTCAAATCTGCTGGCAGTGGAGAAACTGTGGAAGAAGTGAACCAACTAATTTGAGAAGATGACTGAACAAGCTGATACTACTTGTAACTGTCATTAATCCTGGTGGAGCCCAAAGATGCCAACACCTTTTCCAGACAATGAAATTCCTACCCCAGTCAAGCGTCAAACATACAAAAGCTACCTGAACAAGCTAAACCAGGCAAAGTGAGCTCAAACACCTAAGAGGCCAACAAGAAAGCTGGAGAGGGGCTTTTAACAAGGGCCTGTAGGGACAGGACAAGGGGGAATGGCTTTAACCTGCCAGAGGGGAGAGTGAGATGAGATCTTGGGCAGAAATTCTTCCCTGTGAGGGTGGTAAGGCTTCTGCAAAGCTTCGGAGCAGGGTATGATTGCGTACCAAGTGTTAACATTCATATTAAGCATTTTACATCTGCTTTGTACTCACTGCTTGTGACAGCACAACAGCAAATCATGCCCAGGATGCCAAAAAGCAAAAGGTCAGGAGGCAGGTGATTGACACGCAACCACGCTGGCCTGAATGGATGGCTGTAACGGAGGCCCAGCCTGCCAAAGCTGTCCATATGCTGAAATAAAAGAAAGGGCTACAAAGCAATCCCAGAGAGGGATACGTCTCAAAAGGATTCAGATGTTCAAGCAGAAAGTGCAGGGTCCTCCAGAAAAACTGGGATGCATGAAGGGCACTTGTAGGGTAGAAAGACCTGCTTTAATCTGGGAGTGAAGCTGCCTGTTGCCACAGGGCTGGGACACGATTTGGTCATGACAACTGTTATTGCTAGTAGAGTTTTCTGCTGACTCAGCAGAGCTGGGATGGACATGAGTTGCATCCAGTCTCTATTTCTTGCCATCACCACCAGGCTGTCAGCTGCCTTTTCACTCCATCCGAGGAGTTCAGATGCAAAAGAACCACGGCTTCAACCCACAAGGGATGTCCCAGAGCTGAGGGTGCGACTGCAGGAGGGGCTCTTGGAAAACAGTGGGTTTGCTTGTCAAAATGAATGGGTTTGACCTGAAAGTCCTTGAGAACGGGTGACTGCAAAGCCTTCCACAGACACTGAACACACTAAGAGCTGGCTGGGAATTTCTAAGTACAAGTTTTTTGGTTGAAAAACAGTAGCAGTGTAATGGCACTGACTACATCTTCACCAGGAACCAGCCTCGAGCCTCAGAGAAATCTGCAGCCACAGAAGAGAGTTATCCCTGAGAAAACCCAATGCTCAGTGATTACAAGGCAGGAGCAGGCCTGGGGCTACCGGCCTGCCTGGATGACCAGAGACAACAGGAGTGATAAAATCAACTCTGTGGCTCTAGATGAGGTAAGAAAGAGATCTGTGTCCCACAGCCCCAGCAAGCGCATCACAAGTCAGTCTCCTCATAAGAAAGGACAGATGAAAAGACGAAAAAATAACCTTGCCTTTGCATGATGAACAGGGAGCTTTCAGAAAGCTTTATGAATATAATGGGAAGAAAAAAGAACCTCATTTCTCATCTCAGTTTATTATGAGCCTCATTTATTGGTGTGTAATTTCACATCAAATTTTCTCTTAGCATTTCCCAAGTGTGCTTTCTGTAAGGAGACAAAGTTCAGTTTGGCTTGGAGCTGGTTTTTAGGCAGACACAAGCATGTTTTTTGTTTTATAGGGTAATTTATATCTCAGACATTGTAGGCATGTGCATAGAGGAAATGTGCTGCTGCTCACCTTGTAGAGTGAAGAGTGAAAAAGGAAAGCAGTTTTCTAAGAGTTATTGCTTCAGACACGCAGAAATACTTTAAAGGACAGTTGTCCTCCAGGGAGTGATGCTATAAAACCAGCTTTCAGGGGACCTAATTTTGCAATTTCTGACCAAATTGCAGCTGCCAGGCATTTGGGGAGCCGGGACCACTCCAGCTCATGCATCATCCCCACATTAATGAGTGCTTAAGTGCTGGAAACGCGACCACAGCCCAGCAACAGGAGTGGGAAGGGATGTCCCAGCAGTGCTTCCACTCAGCAGGGCCCAGAGGGCTAATAAAGCAGCAAACCAGTGTGCCTTGCAGTAGAAGGCTGCTCATACTTCAGCTTCTATACCCATTGCTGCTGTTCAAGATGACTTAAGTAATTGATTTCCCTGCAAGAATACAGAGGGTGAGAGACAAAGAATGGCTGTGCTGACACCACCTATGCTAACTCCTTCGCTTCCCAAACACATCAGCCTATGGTGAACATCAGCACAACAAACCTCTGGCCCACACAGCCCCTAGAATGCCCGTTGATCTACTGCAAAGATGCAAGCTGGATCCCATATTTCAGTGTGCTGTGACAGCCCTGCCCAGCCAAGAAATGCCTCCTGCTATGGGAAAGTCTCTTGAGTCTTCCCTGGGACAGCAAGGGCTGGCTGGACGCAAGTGCTGCATGGGGAGGCACTGGAGGTATCTCTGGGGTTGGAGGTGAAGGGAAACCATTGCCTGAGCATCAAACTGCCATTTAGCCAAAATCTGTCTTGCCAAACTTCTTGACCAAAGCCCAGAATGGTGCAAATATCACAGCAGACCACCTATTTGCCCATATACCTGCTATCTTTTATCCCAACAGCTATAATAACATGGCAGAGCAGAGGGGCAGGATCATCTCCTTTGACCTGCTGCTCACACTCCTTTTGATGCAGCCCAGAACACAGGTGTCTGGGCTGCGAGTGCACGTGGCCGGATCATGTTCAGTTTCTCATCAGCCAACACCCCAGCATGGTCCTGCATGTTAAACCAGTGTGCGGCAGATCCCAAATCACTGCCTGCCAGAGGCACCGATCCTGTGAAAAATCAGCACCAAGCTGACACCTGCCAGAGTCTGAAGTGAAGATAAGACACGGCTGAGCCCTGAAACAGATTTCTTCATCCACCAGTGAATCTCAGCCGCAACACACGGCCTATTGCACGGCACGAGTTATCACGCTTCCCAGCAAAGATGATCAGCATTCTCCTGGCATGAAAATCAATTTGTCAGTAAAAACACTAGAATCAACCGGGGTGAAAACAGCGGTTCCATCCCCCTCCTCTACCTGTCCTCCTCTGTCAGTGTAACAGGCAGGGATGACAAATCATTTTCTATCAAGAGGAAAGAGAGAGATGCGAGCTCTGTGCCTGCAATTTCCCTTCCCAAACAGGGGCAGCTATAAACCACCCAAGCACAGCAGCAGTGAGCAGAGCTGTTCCCTGGCTCCCAGCGCAGAGGTTATAGCCTGTTTAGACATAATCAAAATACAGCTCCATTTCCATAAAGAGGGTTGTGATAAAAAGCAATTTACCAGTTTGGAAAACTACACCAGAGCTTCTTATAAAGCATCTTCAAGCACCTACAGTAAATAGTGAGCTGACAACTAAAATGCCAAACATAGGATCTGAATTCATACTTGTACTGATTCCTGCTCTTAAAATAAATGCAGGCAGTGATTGGATATTGTTCAGGGGTGCAAATATTTCTTCCAACCACACAACAAACACTCTGAAGAGTAGAATCAACTTCTTTAAAAGGGATATAGGTACAAAAAAAGAGGCTGTGGCTGTACATAATGGTCATGTATAACCGATGTACCACTATTTCTACAGATCTATTTCTAAGACCTTTTCCAAGGTCATTCCTGCTTTGCCTCTTATTTTGTTCCAATTTAACTTGATTTTTATTTAGAAACAGCTGTAAGTCCCAATTTCCAAGTGGATTTTAGTGCCTGAATGATGAAATTCTTTTAAAAAGCTGGTCTTGAGTTTAAATTGCTGGCAAGTCTGGCTTGTGGGGTACGGGTCTTTTAATATTTCCTAAACTGGAGTCTCTAGACTCTTAGCAACACATAGGTAGGTCAGTGATACCCTGCATCAAGCCCTCTGCTGCTATGGCTGCTCCATGCTACAGGGAAGCTTTCTGCTCCTGGAGATAGAGGAAGGAGGTGTGATCCATCCCCACACAGCTTTGTCCTGCAGATCAAGCTGGGCCAATGGTAACTCTTATGTCTATCAAATAAAACTTCCCTGGCCTTTAGCGGTTCCCCTGTTGCTTTTACTACAGTTTAGCCTCTAACTTTTCAAACTGGGTCATGCTCTAACCTAAGGGTGCTGAGGCACTGCCACAGGATGCCCAGAGATGCTGCGGTTGCCCCATCCCTATCAGTGTTCAAGGCCAGGCTGGATGGGGCTTGAAGCAACCTGCTCTAGCGGAAGGTGTCCCTGCCCATGGCAGGGGATTGGAACTGGGTGAGCTTTAAGGTCCCTTTCGACCCAAACCATTCTACAACTTTAACTCCAAAATAAGCCCAGAGTTTCATTCCCTTCCCTTCGTGCCAACAGCCCCACTCGAGCATTCCCCAGCACTGGCACTGATTCTGCATCATCTGCATCTGACCAGCTTCACGAAGATTGCAGTTCCTCAGTGTGAAGTCTCAGAAATATCAAAAGAGAGGATATTTGAACAGTGCGTACTCCCCAGATAATCAACAGGAAGCTGGTGATTCTCCCCCAAAGCCTTCAACTGCTCAAAGGCGTGTTTTCATCCGCTGATGCACCAACACCTCCTGCAACCAACCGCAATGTAAAGCTGGAAGGCATCTTGCAACAAACTCTGTGTTCCTCAAACTCCTTCTCTCAGAGTTTTGGGTTGATTTATTCCCACACTTCCCCCAAAAAAATCCCTTCACTGCCTCATGTGTAATACCATGCCTAATTCATCTCAGCAAAGCTGGGTGCAGATGGGGGATAAAAACCCCTTGTGCATCCCAAGAAGCTTGTTTCAACCATAACTACTGAGTCTCAGTGAACCCTCATAAGCCTAAAAAAGCCTGATGAATAGATTACATGCTTCTCAGCTACCTACTTTTCAAAGTGAGATAAAATGGAACAACACTTTAACACAGATCTCTCGTCTCCCACCCATACTGGTGCAGATGAAGCCGGCAGATGTGACAGCACCAAAGGGACACTGGAATTCACACCCAGACACTGATGGCCAGAGTGGTTAAAAAGGGATTTCAGGTGGTGGCAACCATCAGCTATCTCTGCCTTGCACCCAGAATTTAATGTATTAATCAGAGAACTGAGAAGGAGAGAGACATTTGAAGATGCTGAAACAAAAAACCCTTTGCAAGATATTTCACATGACAGCAGTAACACACATCGCAGAGAAAAAATGTGACACCTGGTACTAGATGTCTGCGTGTTTGGTTGACATTGTAAGAGAAATTCCACCCTAACTAGGGGTACTTTGATGACAGGCACTAACTATATAGATACTAGATTCATACAAGTAGAAACCCAGACATGTATCTGGCACAACAATGGTATTTATGTGCTCCCCATTACGCTCATGTCTTTCACTCCCTATTTTAGAGACGTGCACAATGTTATACAAAAGACACAGGGTACCTGCATCACAGCTTGTGTTCCCAGTTGGAATGGGAAAACCAGCCTGCGCTGGTGGTGTTATTATGAAAAGAGAGAAAAAAAATCAAAACATCTTTCTCATGACTCAGAGCCCTGCCCGGACATCCTGCCTCTGCTCCCACCCAGCACCAAGAGGGATTTTCTGCTTCCTATAATGGTGGATTCAGGCTGTCCATCCTCTCCTCAGCCTCAACAGAGCCACGGATACCACAAGACCTATTTGCTCACCGTTTTCTTCTTAACAAAAAGATACAGCCATCATTTCATGGCAAATGTATGCAGGAAGAGAAGGATTTGATTTTCTGAATGCAGAAAGAGTCAAGCTCCCCTGTGGAATTTAAATATACCTATTTGATGGCTTTCCTGTTTTCTTTCCTGCCTGACCCACTCAACATTTCGGCACATGAATAATCGTGCCCATACAAACAAAATGGGCTCCTTCATGGATGAAATGCACACAAGAGATCTGTACCATTAAAATACTATTTAATCTATTTTTAGGGTTCTCAAAGATTGAAGTGTACACAGGCATGGTACCTCTGGGAGAGCATCAATGTCACTGCCAGTGCACTTTTTGTGCCTAGGTGGCTGCAGGATGACAGTCTGATTATTAAAGAAATCACCACTAACAACAATATGCTCAATGCCATGGATTTTTAAAGCTCCATATTCCCTTATTGCTGCTGTGAACACGGATGCAACTCTGCCTGCTGCATGCATAAAACTGCTTTCTTGGCAGCACCAAAATCTGGGCTGTTGAATCTAGATGACAGATTTGGGGGGAAGAAAATCTGGGATATCAGGAGGACAGGCTCTGCTTTTTCTCTGGAAACAGTTTTAAAAGATCCAACCAAACTTCAGCCAATTTAACTTTCACAGAATAGTAAAAAGCAGCTCGAGTCAGTCATTAAACCTCAAAGGGATCCCTGAATTGTGCTTTTCTTAATGAATTCAATAATCGATTCTTACTACACAAATAAGGTGGGGGATGGATCAGCTAATGAGCAGTCCCAGTTAATTGCTTTCTTCAAGTGACAATTTGTACAAATGATACCACCAAAGTAGTAATAATATCCTTATTGATTAAATTAATCTCTAAAAGACAGCTCAAATAAGTTTAGTTAGCAATGGATGGCAGGAGCACAAGATACTCTGAAAACAACCTTGTAACCCATCCCAGACTTTGAAATCATGGCAACAGTCATGCAATAGACTCTTGCATCTTTATTCCAATAGACACGCGCAATTTTATGGAGCGTCTTTAGTGAATGCCTGTGACTAATCATGAAAACCCATTAAATCCTCCCTGCAGAGGAAAAGTGAGACACGCAGCAAAAGCAAACTTCTCACTTGGTCACACAGTCACTGGGACCACAAACAGTTCTAAAATAAAGAGCAAGGAACAGGGATGCTCAGAGAAGTCTCAGTGCCAAAACTCACACGTGGAGCTCGTGGGGACCCAGAGCAGCATCGACACCTTCAAGCTGTGGACATGGGACACCAGGTTTACCATATCAGAGAAGAACCTCTTAAAAAGAGTTAGAAGAGTTGACTCACAGCTTGTATAGAGACAGCAGGTTATTCCTCCTGGGACCAACAGCAGGAGCTGGGCTACCTCTGTCCCTATTCTGGCAGTGAGACCAAAGCCAGATACTAGATCTCTCCACGTGCCCTGGCTCCAGCAGCTTCATGGGCACCGCCTGGTCACCAGCAGGATGAGATTGCCACAGTCTGCTGAGGGATGTTATTAACACAGGAACAGATCAAGTGTTTGGTCCTTAAGACTGTCAACACTGTAAGAATGACCTGGCACTATTATAATTTGGTTGCAAGACACACGCTCGGAGGGGAATAAAAACAACATGCTGAAAACCTCTCAAACTGCCTTGCTTAGCAAACACTTCTCTGCTCTTTGCTCAGAAAAGAGGAATTAGACTCAATCCTGCCTCAGGAAGTGAAGCAGTGGACATCAGGGACAAAAGGATTGAATAAGCACAATCTTCTGGAGATACTCCAGGGTGATAAAAGAAAATACAGTAATAGAGAAAACAGCATGTTCCCCTTGTCAGGGCCAAAGCTACCCCACAAGCAGAACAGGAATTTGTCTGGGGCAGCCACATGCTTAATGGCTTTATTATTATTATTATCTGAGCAATTCGAAGATGCTTCCCAGCCCAGAGGAGAGCAGTGAGCCCAGAGCCACTTCTGTGCATGTAACAGGTCTATTTTTCTCACCTAGCTGAATTTAGCAGCTGAAAGAAACACATGGGCTGTTAATTTCTCCACACATTGGTACAGTACAGCTCATTGTAGAATATAAAGGAGGAAGGAGGTGATCCTGCCCCTCTATTTTACTCTCTTGAGACCCCACTTGGAGCACTGTGTGCAATTCTGGTGTCCTTAACAGAAGAAGGACATGGAGCTGTTGGAAGCAAATCCAGAGGAGGCCATGAGGATTTGATAAGGGTTTGGAGCACCTTGCCTATGAAGACAGGCTGAGAAAGTTGGGGCTGTTAAGCCTGGAGAAGCTGTGTGGAGACCTCAGAGCAGCTTCCAGTATCTGAAGGGGGTTACAATGACGCTGGAGAGGGACTCTTCATCTGAGGCTGCAGAGACAGGACAAGGGGTGATGGGTTTAAACTTAAACAGGGAAGATTTAGTTTGGATATAAGGAAGAAGTTCTTCCCTGTGAGGGTGTGAGGCGCTGGCACAGGGTGCTACAGAGTGCCTATGGCTGCCCCATTCCTGGCAGTGTTCAAGGCCAGGTTGGACAGGGCTTGGAGGAACCCACTGCAGGGTGCTGGAACTGGATATCTTGAGGTCTTTTCCAACACAAACCATTCTATCATTCTATATTAATGAAACAAGACTCTTGTACAGTCTATGGCCTTGGATCTTCTTGGTTAGGACAGCTTGACCTTCTCAATTATTCATTTCATTAACTTATTCAGATTACTTGCATTTAATTTTACCATAATATAGTTAACTTGTGCATTTGCCTGAAACACTGTAATTTTTTCATGTCCCTCCCTTAGCTTCAATGGATTTATTATCTCATTTTTGGTCTTGGAGCATTTTTGATTATACATGAACCTAATGTTTAAAAAATGCCTCATGATTGTCAGAAAGATGATGGAATCTGCCCCATCATCAAAAAGAAAATAAATACTTTCTGCATTTATTCTCATCCAAAGATCACTGAAACAAACCAGGAAACACCAAATTACTTTTCTGACCATAGACATCCACTTATCAGGCAAACAGCAAAGCACTCACAAAAAGCCTCATAATTTTCAGTTCAACTTGATTCTTTAAAATGCTTTTATTAATGAAGAGCCATACATTACTGGTAATGGGATCTAACTGGGACAGACCCCAGCCACGTAGGGTGCATGCACAAAGGAAGGGACCAATAGAAACAGCTATATCCATCCAAGACCTGACATCTGTTTGAATCCATAACAAGTTTCTGCTTCCTTACACACACAATGACTAACCTTGGATAAACTATTCATAACTGAAACCATACTATGAAGTGGCACTCCAGTACCTGACAACCAGAGAGACATCTCCAGGATCACTCTCTTTATGTGCTGACAATGGCCAGTGGCCATGACATGAGACTGATATGCCATGAGCTCCTGGTTGCTAAATAAGACACTTGCAAACAGACTGATTTATGGAGTTCAGGAATGGTTGAAAACTGACTTTCTACATAATCTTACGAAGTGGATTTCCTAAGTATTTTGGCTCTCAAAACCACCAATGCTTTTAATATCTTGATTGGAATACACAGCATGTGAGCATACAAACAACAGGAACACATATGAATTAGAAAGGCAAAGTCACTTGGGAAGAGAGGTATTAATTTTTTCCAAAAGAATGTTTATGAGAAAGCCTTTCTAGAAAGTTCGGCATGTGAAAAAGAAGAGGACATTACGCTCATCACTTGTCCCTGAGACATCTACCCTATTTTTCCAGTTAAGAAGCAAATCTTCCCCAAAATCCCCCTAAAACCTAGCAGATGGGCTGAATTACCGGTTCAGAGAAGACTAGTGCCACAATGATATTATAAAAACATCCCCTGAACAAACAAACAAGGACAGCCACAAGAGAAGCTTGTTTTAGAGCAGGATCCCTTTAGACCCAAGCAGTGATCTTCATGATGATGTACAATAATTACTTCATACAGAGAAGAGCTATGTGGCATATTTAAAGCCTTTAATTTCTATTCCCCTGTTTAAGTGAGATTATTGCTCCCTGTAGCCACTAACAATAGATTACTTAAGTTTATCCTGACTTGCCAGCAAAGCAAATATCCTCTGGTAAATCTACGAACTGAACAATGATTTCTCATTTTCACAACAGCACAGTCAATCCAATTTTCCAGTTATAAGTCTCAAGCCTCCCCCCATCAGCTTTTTAACGTACAAGTGCTGTACTCTAAAACATGCCTAAAAGAATCTCCATAGGCTTTGCCATCCCAAGTTGCATCTGAACATTGAATTCATTGCTTATGAATCACTTCACTGTATGTAAACACTTGAATCACTAAGCCACATCTAATACCATACACAGTAATCAAGTGATGCTGTCACAGTGGATTCTGTAGTGACAAACGTCTGCATGGGTGCATTGAGGCAGCTCTAAAAACAGGGCTATTAGTGTTTCACTTTGTCATGGTTTAAGCCCAGCTGGTAACTCAGGACCACGCAGCCGCTCTCTCACTCCCCCCCTTCCTCACTCTGCTCCCGGAGGGATAGGGAGGAGAATCAAAACCATGTAACTCCCATGGGTTGAGATAAGAAAAGCCCAGTAACTGAGGTATAACACAAACCACTGCTGCTACCAACAATAATAATAATGATAAGGGAAATAACAAGGGAAGAGAATACAACCACTCATCACCCTCTGACCGATACCCAGCTTGACCCAGCAGTGATCTCACCCTTCCAGGTAACTATCCCTGGTTTATAGAGTGGGCATGACGTGCTGTGGTATGGAATACCTCTTTGGTCAGTTTGGGTCAGCTGTCCTGCCTCTGCTTCCTCCTGACTTTCCCTCCTCCCTGGCAGAGCATGAGGCTCAGAAAGTCCTTGGTCAGAGTAAACATTACTGAGCAGCAACTGAAAAC
>JANRGW010039076.1:0-15647 GCA_024733675.1 Psilopsiagon aymara
TGAGAAAGCAATGCAAAACTAAAAAACACAAACCTGTATCCATTCAAGTTTTGGGGAACTTTCTGCTAACTTCTGAGATCCCCTCAGTAGTCAACACACCATGACTATCTGTTTGGGAGACCAGAGATCTGTTCCACAACTGCAGAAAATCAGCCATGGCACAGCCTGAAACAACTCAAGTCGAATTACCAAATGCAAATTTAGTCCGCTTTTATAGAGCAGTATCATTACATTACTGGCGAAAGTCTTTTTCTGCTCAGTGGTTGTAAAGTTTTGTAACCTTAAAATTCTTAGGATATAAAAAATAAAATCATAATAAAGAGGGGGGAAGCATTGGGATGACGTTTTATTCCTGTTTCTGTAAAAGTGGTCTCTGCCACCCAGGGGGGAATACCTACATTCAAGCAAGTGATGTGATACGTGTAAAACAAAAGACCCAAATGCGGAAACTGGTAAATAGTTCATCTCTGCTTTTAAGATGGACCGGAGGAAGCACAATGGTGTGCGCTGTGGTCAAGAGAGGCCTGAGTCTGCAGGGACAGTCCGTACTCGCCGTGCTGTCCCAAGAACGGTATTTGTGTAAGAGCCCCCTGGGCATGGGTAACCCCTCCCATGTGCTCTCCAGTAATCTGATGGGCCAATTCCTCTGCGGTTGCCACGCTCTTTAACCAGCAGAACTTCCATACAAACACTACTGCTGCACCAGTGATGGAGGGGACCTGCAGCTCACACCTTTCCACAGCAGCAGCAGTTTGCATCGTCTTAAGCCGCAGGAAGTTCCCCAATCTTTCGCACAGCTCTGTAATTGCTGTAAGATGAGCCTTGCAGCTCACACACAGCGGCCGCGCCTTCCCGCTCCGCTCCGGGAGGGGGCTGCGCGGCCCTGCGGCGAGGCAGCGCCTGCGCGGCGCGCCCCCCGCCGCCTGCCCGCTGCGTCTGCGCCTCGCCGGAGGGAAAGAGCGGGGCCCCCCGCGCCGGCGGCAGGCGGGGCGGTTCGTGTCAGCTGGGGCCTGGGCCTGACAAAGGTGAAGGCGCCGGGCGGCGCGGCCCGGTCTCTGCGTGTGTGTTTAAGCTCCTTTTCATTACCGCTGAAACCGTCTGTGTGTGCTTTAAAACGCACCTTTGAGAAACAGCACAGAGCTGCAACTCGTGCAGAAATGCAGACCCTTAATTTCTCATCCGGCTGAGAAAGCGATGCAAAACTAAAGTACACAAACCTGTATCCATTCAAGTTTTGGGGAACTTCCTGCTAACTTCTGAGCTCCCTTCGGTAGTCAAAACACCAAGACTATTTGTTTGGGAGACCAGAGACCCCTTCCCAACACGGTAGCTGTTCACTGAGAGAATCTGCAGGCAAGCATTTGGGTTGTTTGGTTTTGCTTTTGAAACTGATCCCTGTCAGCATCAAAATGGTTTCCAGAAACGCTGAGTGCTCTGGAGCACCGCTCCTCTGTAGCCTCTTCTCCCTCATTGCATCTCAAAAGAAAGCTGTTGCTAGCTTCCCCTCTGCAGACTTCAAAGCTTGCTAGGTCCCATCGAAACAGGCCTCCCAGCAGAGAACCCATGCCTTGGCATGTCTATAATCTTGGAAGCTCCATGGGAAAGTGGAGGGTTTCTCTCTGCACTGCCTGAAGGGAGCAAGGTGGAGCTAGTCTATGTCATGTACTGCTTCCTTTCCCCATCTCAGTTTATTTCTTTGGGAAAACAAAGCCTGACAACCTACTTGCAGGCCTCTTTAATTAGGCCATAAAGCCAAGCGTAGGACCTTTAGGAACTTAAAATCTAAACAGTTTGTTTACAAGCTGCTTGCACTGTCCTTATAAAAACCAACCAACCTACAGTAATGTTAGTGTTGTCAACCGCACTGCTCTCAACAGCCGTGACAGAATTGTGCACTCCTACAGCTCTATTAGGCACAGACCTCAAGCTACAGGCCGCTGCTGCAGTGGCTGGGATTGTTGGGTTGGTTGGTTTTTGGGGGTGTTGGTGGTGGTGTTTGTTTTTTTTATGTTTTCAATAATTAGTGGTCAGTGTTGTGCTTTCTGGTAAAGAAGACGTGTTATTGCCTGTTAGGCGGTCTGATAATACATGGAACCTGGTGCAAGATGAGCAGCTGTGTGTATTCTTCATTGGGTGGCCAGCTCAAGAGTCTTGCATCTGTGTCACTGTACCATGGAGTCACTGGCTGTATAAATGGGCCTGCTCCACAGCTACTACCTGGAAGCCACGTTCCTTCTGCTGTCCAGGCTGGAGCTGGTGCCCACGTGCCATGGTGAGAACAAAGAGCCAGTCTGCTGTGGGCCACCACACACAGCCTGGGTCATTCCTTTCTGAGAAGCCCTCTTGCTTCCTTCTTGTTGCGTTATAAGTCGGGGGAAAACGAACCCCGTGCTTTATTAGAGTAAGGACAGGGAGTGGCTCCAATATGCAACTACCAGTCCGGCTGCGTTCGCTAATTCGAACCTTACTGATCTGGATTCACTGATAGTGTACCACAACTCGAAATGAGGTCACGTTTAATGAGAAAATTAGTTTATTGATGGAACAGATACCTTCCTTATGGATTGTCGGTGATAAATACTGTCTGCAAAAGCAAGTGCGAGTAATGTTTACATGAATACAAGTGCTTGATAAAGTTATGGCTCTAAAATATACAGTTAACAGAAAAAGTAACTCTACAGAGATTCGTTTTCCTAGGAAAGCGCTGGATACAGTGCAAGTCTTACCCACAGGCGGCCCTGTGGTGGGGGAAGGGAGGTCCAGCCCGTAGACTGGTCCCAGGAGTCAGTTGATGTTATCTTCCTCAACTTGTCCACGATGGTATCTTCCCTAATATCCCCCTCTCTCGAGTCATTTTATATTATTTTCACCTTCAAGGTGGAGCTTGAGTGACTCTAGTCATACATACCTTTATTATTATTGGTGCAAATCTCTCTTGCTTTATGACACCAAGAATTCAGAGCGCATAATTCAGAAGGGGGTGGTCTCATTTGGAGGAGGGTCGCATTGGAGATGGGAGTGTATTTTAGCATGTATATGCATTATAATGACATTTTAATGAAGCAAAGTTCCCAGGATGGCATTCTGTCAAAAGATGACAGGCTGCTGGCACAGCGTAGCAAGTATGCAGCTTATCAGTTTCTTGCACCACCTAGTTCCCATCTTTTGCTGATGTTAGGACAAAGCGCAATACGAGATCTCCACCTCACTCTACCCTCCGTGTTGCCACAGGAACAGCTGTGGAGTGCACATTCCTGGTATATCAGGTGTGGCTTCATCTCGCCCCAAGAGGCCCTGAAAGTCCATTTTTCCCTTATGTGTGGACAATGCTTCATTTCAGATATAAATTTAATTCCTAATTACCCCACATTTCCTTAAGTATTCCACACTCCTCCAGTCTTGTTTTACAAGTGGCAAGTCTGACCTGCTTGGAGCACTATGGCCATCCCAGAGATATTGGTGAGAAGCTTGGTGTAGCCTTCAGAAGCAGGACTTCTATGAACTCGTAACCATCCAGCATATTGTCAGATGTCAACATGGATACAAGCATGATGTTACTAAGTTGGTCCATTGCATCATGCTTCCCTTGGGATTGCGATCTGGGGACTGGGGCCGATTTTGCAGTATAGCTGTTTCTCCAGGCCTTTAGTATCTCTGTTTTGAAGGCTGGCAGCTCCTGGAGCAGGGCCTCAGCTTGGCACAGCACATGGTAACATTAATGTGCATCTGAGTCTGTCAGAACAGGAGGGATGAGCCAGCACAGGTGGGTGAGCCCCTTTGGCCTGGAGTCATTTCTCCGATCCAGTATTGTGGCTGCCTCTCCATGATAAGGGTCCTTGTGGTTACGCTGTGTTCATACACATTGCTACTACATGTCTCTTCCACCCTCATGCACTTTTTCTTCTTTTCTTCTGTAATAGACCCAGCTCTGTGTCCGGTAGGGAGGTCTCTCCCTTATCCCAGCTGTGGGACTTGATTTACCTGTGTCAGCCTGAGCTCTGATTTTACCAGCCTTTCCTCGTGGCCTTTTGTGAAGCCATTGAAGCAGTTTCTCCATAAGCATCTTGGCTGAAAACCCCCTAGTGCTTCTCACAGTACTCTCTGTTTTGCGCTGGCAACTGGAGAGGGAAGAGACTTGACACCATGAAGGCAAGTGTGCCATCCCCACTCCCAGAGCAGTGAAATTTATTACCGTAGTCCAGATATAAGTGCACTCAGAATTGCAAACTGAATCATGAATTAGGTCAAACTTTAAACCATAATAAGTTTGATAATGCAGTTTGCTTATCCTTTTGTCTCCATAGCCATGTTAGAGGTATGAGAGAAGGATCTCAGCCCTGCACTTAGCTCTGCCAGTGGCAATAGAGATATATCGAGCCTTTAATTGCTGCAGACCCTTTGAGTATGTGGCTTAGAAGAGATTAGCATATCTTCATGAACTATGTATACAGAGAAGAATAAGTAGCTTGGCTTTTTTTTTTTTTTTTTTTACCTTAGAGATTTGGTAATGCCCATGCACTGACCCTCAGACACAGAGGTAAGCAGGTGCTAGCAATATGGTTAGTAAGTCCCTGCTCACACTGACAGCTACAGGAAAAAAGGAAAATTATTTATGACATGAACACAAAAATATGAAGGAAAAGATACCTTCTGTTATAACTGATCTGCATCTTCGGCCATCTAAACACGAAGAATCTGACCCTTCTGAACCTTTCAAAATTTTGCTCCAGATTTTCCTTAAGTTCCCCAGTCAGGTTTCCTCACCACTGACCTGCCCATAGTGGAAGGCCACTGTGGCTCAAAGAACTATCATGCTCTTTATCATGCTCAGTACAGAAAAGATGGAGCTGCTGTGAAGTCTCCACTGAAGGTCCACAATGATTAAGGGATGGGAGCATCTCTTACATGAGGGTAGGCTGAGAGAGCTGGGACTGTTTACCCCAAAGAAGAGAAGGCTCAGGGGGAATCTCATCACTGCATACCAGTATCTGAAGGGAGGGTGTAAATAAAAGAGATCTCTTCAGTGATGCCTAGCGACAGGCCAAAAGGCAGTAGGCACATGAGGTTGAAACACAGGAGGTTCCACCTGAACAGAAAGGAAACATCCTGTTTTGTTGGTTTGCTTTTTATTGTGAGGATGACTGAGGTTGGGGGGTCTGGACTCTTGGAGATACTGCAAAGTTGTCTGAACAAAAATACACTGCAATGTTATAAGATTATTAATTCCTGTTGTATTTCTGGAGAAGTTATATTAACAGCAACATATACATATGTTTGAAGTAACTGCAATGGTCTGTCTGCATTTCCGCTAGAAACAGGAAATGTTACTTACCTGTTAATTTTCACGTAACATTGTTTTTTCTTCAAAGAAAAGACAAAAGCATGCAGGAAGAGCAACAACTGGAAAATAGGTGCCTTTCACTATACTGCACACACATGCGTCTGATTGTTCAAACTGTTATAGATTGGATGCTACAAGAAGAACTGACAAAGGTAAACCACCAACTATTAAGTCCACCCCTTTCCACCTTGTTACATTCCACTATGGCCATGCACCTCTTTTCTTATACAATTCTCTATACAAAAGGGTTACATTCAGCCTGTGCTCCTTCATTTATATAATGTACACTTGTTTGTTCTTTTTAAGTCACTCAGCACCACACCGACCTTCTTAAAAACATGATGTTAAGGATCATTCCTTTATTCAGAGATTGTGTAGTAAGGAGTGACAGCAGGGGTTGTGCTTGGCTGAACAACATGGGAAAGAGCATGGAGTATCCCTATACCCACTTTTCTACCCTCCTTAAAAACCTACAGATGTTTACAGCTAGCCGTGAAACACAGGCTGAAGAAGAGAGGACAGAAATGAGGAATTAAATACCAGTTCCCATACCTCTCCAAGCATAAAGAGAACTCTGACTAGAGGATAGCAATACTTCGTATTCACCCTTACCACCATTGTTAGGGACACCCTTCCACACAGCAGCATAGATTGAGATCAGACATCCAGAAACAGCAGACATTTGATATCTGGGGCAGTCTGGGGAACTGCAACTACTAAGAGAAACCAGCATTTCTGCATCTGTCTCAGTTTTTTCAAGATGTGTGACTATACAGATGAGCATATTTCCTGGCACCTAACTTAACTCATTTACCTCAGGGAATTAACCTCCAGGTCTACTTGAAACTTCAAGCAGAATGCTTATTAGTTGACCAGCAACCAAAAGTCCAGAAAATCAGTGCCTTTTTGCTGCTCTCAAAAAAAAGTTAAGCTAGAAGTTTGGAAAACAGCTGCAATATCCATTAATATCTGGGATTTCAATGCTTCTTTGAGCCCAACAAGTGAGAAATCCAACCAAATTCACATGTCCTCCAATTCATGGCTGCATCTCAAAACTTCTTCAACAGTCAAAGGGGATCTTTCTGCACAAAGAAATCAAACCAGAACACTTCTATGGTCTGGTCTGTCCTTCAGAAGAAGATGTAAGGTTAAATGCTGTTCCCAGCACAGGCTTTTGAAAACACTAAGACTGGCATATGCAGAAGCTGTAAAGGTTTCAAAGTTTCTAAATAGCTCACTTTAAACACCAATGATATGCCCATGGTAACATTTTCTGCATTTCAGCATCATTCCTGCAAATGCCCACCAAAGAGCAACAAAGGTCCAACAGACAACCCTCTGAAGAGCTATAGCTGGCTTTTGCTGATAGCTCAACAGCTCTTTGGAGTACTTAGTACTCACAATGGACAGGTGATCCAGTTCACGCCATTTATAACAAAGCGAGCTCAACTTTCAGATTCTCTCTTCCTGTTTGCCCTCCAGCACACAAAAACTATCAGAGCTAGTCTCTTAAAATGTTCCCAGCAGTTACACATTCTAATGTGGCATACATAATATTTCGATATTTGCAAAATGTTTATCTGCTCCTTCTCAGACTAGGAACCAAGATATGTATGAGGTGCAGAAGTTACTAATGCAACAAGCAGCTTCACAATACACACTCATTACTGCAAACAGCTAAGGAAGTCAGAATAAATGTAACACACAAATTACAAACAGGCCCCAAAATTTTATTTAAAAAAACATTCTCAAATGCAGCATTGAAATCAGAGAATGGAATGCCAATAGTCAAAGAACTTGTGCTGAGTTGTGTTTTCTTTGATAAACTAGCACCATTGCATCACAAGTCACAGACTAAATTATTTCTACAGGCATAAAAAAATTCCACCATTATAAAATTTCTTTGAGTTCTATCAAAAATTGGTTCTCAATTTACCACTCCTAAACAGATGAAAGCAGTCTGAAGTACAAGTTTCCATATTTACTCATTGTTCAAGTTACCCATAAAAGACAGTTTATTCTTAAGTCTAAATGTCCTGATCAAGGGGGAAAACCATCTAAAGTGAACTTCACAATTCTTTACAAACTAAACAAGAAAAATCTACTGTGTTATAAATATACACAGTACAATACATACAAGTCTAATCTTACAAAATAAGAACTTCCTAGTCGATAAAAATACTAAATCAACTACAAAATTTTCTTAGTGTTTAGTCAAGCTGTCTCAAGCAGTCACTACATTGAATTCCAAAACCACTGATGTGTTCCATAGCACAGCAGGTCAAACATGTTCACAACAGCAAACAGCCCAAAACTTCACCATAACCCTAATTTCCACTCAGGTTTAGTGGTACTGTGAGTGTTTGCTATCTATTTTAATGTCAACAAAATCCTTACGTATTTCTAGACTGTGTCTGAACTATTCAAAGTGCTGAAAGTGCGATCAAAGAATAGAGTTTTGTATCTATTCTCCAGTACACTCTTCTCTGGCACTGGCAACAACAGCCAAATATTTATAGGTCTGAGGCCAGAAAGGCACATGCTCCTTTGTACATGCTCAGGTAAGTACGCACAGATGCACACATGCACTTTGCTTTAAAGACCTGCCCCTAAACATTAAAAGGCTTCCTTTTTTTTTTTTTTTCAGTAGGAAGGTTCAAGAATTCATTACAAATAATTTAATACAGATGCCTGGAATTCATAAAGACCTTGATACAAACTGCTTAAAATGACTGCGAGATTGGGGGTTTGGTTTTAAAATTAAGGTATCCAAATTGCTCTGGAGTACAGAGAAACAAAGTCTATGCTTTCTCAGTCTTTATCAAGAGGCATCCAGGTTACATTAGCCATGTAATTTATCATCACAGTTCACACAGCATATGCGAGCATACACATACACGTAACACCCCCTCAGTACTTTTTCTTCTGTTGGAGACTACCTGCAGCCTGAATGAAAATAAAATTATTTGAAGAATGTTTCAAGCAGTATCCTTTTGTACTTACACATACAAGTACAAGAAATAAAAGAACTGAACTGTGCCCTAACCAGAATACAGACTTTCACTGACACTCAAGTTAACATTGCTTCCTTTCCACTCTCCTTTCCTACAGTGGTCTTCTATGACATGCATCGTAATAACTAGTGCTGTTAAAAATTAAGAACACATCCCTCTTGACAAAATTTACAAATTTTTCTAGGGGGCACATTGGCTTTGTGGACTGTTTATAATAATCCCTACAAAATGAGGTCTGGAATGTGACATCAGCACCATTATACAGGATGCGGATAAAGTGATCTTTGGGTCTCTTCCCATCCTGCCACAGCTCAAAAACTAATCTGGCAGCAAATCTAGGAAATCTGGCATCTGTAATGCCCAAGGCACTAAGAACAGGTGACAACGTGACATCATGTGCAGAGTAAAGAACAAATACTTCTTCTTTCTTGCCTCCTACAATACGCTGCAGCCGATTAACAGTCTGATTGAGGAGAGGATGAGTAGCCAATAGTGCATACAAGAAGTAAAGTTTCTTTTCCTGTCTTTCTCTCTCATCCTCCAACTGATGACTTTTGATCACTTTGAAGTGTTCCATATCAATGCAGCCAGTTTTGGTACAAGGAAAACTGACATTGTGGCAAAAATAGCACAAGAGAGAATCTATTGGGTTAGAAGCTCTCAACTGCCTGGTGGGAATGCCCACAATCTTTGCCATATCCACATATATTTTCTCTAAGTTGTTGTTTTTCACCCGCAAACTGTACTGTCTGCGCTGTTCCTCTTCCAGGTAGTGGTTTCGCATAGGACAGTTGCAGCTTCCAGAGCAAAAAATGGTGCTCCACTGATGCCTGATGTTGATTTTCTTCCAGTCAAAATCTGGCAAAAAAGTGTAGAGCAGTGCCAAAGCACTCTGCAGGGTTCGACTTTTTCCTGTTGTCTCCAAGTAAAGCTGTTTTGCTGTCCAGTCACTCAGAAGCAGTTTATGTTTGTTTATATAAATATCTCGCAATAGTTGTCCATTTTTCAAGTGTTGCACAATCCCTGAAAGAGAATTTTAAAAGAAATTACAACACATGATTAGAATATTCTGAGGTTTTTTTGGAGGGGAAAGAAAAAAAGCACAGCTAGCAGTCCTACTGATAGATGAACAATTTGTTTAAAGGTCAAAAAAGTTCAAACTTCACCTATGCTTAACTATTAGGAAAATTGCATGTAATGTGAGATACCTGCTATTCTTCAGTATGCCTCAGATTATAGGAGCTAGACTGATATACAGATAAAGCTGGTTCCACAAGATTTGTTTCAGACCTTACTGTTTTTTTTGGATTGGAGACACAGACTGAATGGGTCTACCATAACTGAAAGACAGTTACGAAGATGGATCCAGACTACACCTGAGTCAGGTTTTCAGGCAGGCAGTGAATGCTGTGCTCCCTGCAAAATTTATGGCAGCTGGTAAAACTATCAGCAGCCAGGAAATACACAGAATGTAAACTAGTGTGTAAACTCACAAAACAGAGTGGTGAGGTGAGTCAATTGCATCAAACTTCCTTCTCCAACTTTCTTCAGGGAAGTACTACAGTTACTTAATAAATCTTACACTAATGCTCTGCCTTGATCCAGCTGGAAAGGAAGAGGGTGTGTATCCTTCTCACACGCCAAAACCTTTATTCCAGAATCTACCTTGCTTGTGCTATCCTCCCATAGCAGCAAAGCCGCAGGCATGAGCCCTTTATGAACTAGACCATCTATACAGCTTAGTACAGGCAATACAAGTCACAAACACTCTCTCAGTTACAAGTTGTGGGTGGTGTTGAGTCCAGTTTCACACACAACATGCTGTGTTAGGAGGAGTTCCTTGGTAACCTGACTAGATTTCTCCTGACATCACTTTGCAAGACTTGACACTGGCTTAATACAATCATTTTTTATGGTGGGATCCCAGAACTTACAAGAATATGACAGGCAAGTTTTGGACTGAAGAATACAGGAGAGTCCTGGAAAGACAGTTGGCAAGTGGAAACTGCCACTAACTCCCCAGATCTTCAACACTCTTTTTGTTCTCCATAGTCAGTCTCCAAATCTACTGACTACCCAGATCCACATAGATCAGTGTTAAAATTTGAAAAGATACAGGAGAACAAAAAGTGATATTAATGTGAATTAAATTCATGAATGTTGAAGAGAAAAATCCACGTGTGAATAACCCTTTTCACAATCACATTTTTGCCCAGTGGTGTAACAGTATGCTTCCACATGTTTGCGGCAAAGCATTTCTGTATGTTTGGTTCTGACACACTGATATGGATACATGAAGAAAAATAAGCACAGCAAACAATCACGTGGACTTCAGCCCATACTAGTTCATCTGGCTATTCTGGGTGGAGAACACAAAAAATTCCAAGAGCTGTGGAATCTGTTTCACACAAAGTAACAACTTGTTTCTATACTTCTGCCTTCTTACTTTTTGTTCCCCTCATATTTTCTATTGCCTGCTGACAGCAGTCCCAGGTCTTTTGCAAATGGCCCTTTTATCACTGCTCTGATCCAGCACTACCATTTTCACTCTCCAATCCCAAACCCTTTATCTCTTCCTAACATTCCCTATGCCCTCAGCACCACATTACTCCCAACTCTTGACATACTTTCTTCTATATAGACAAATCCCTCACTGCAACACTTTGATTACCTCCCATTTCCCCCACCCCTTTGGTACAGATAAACTAACCTAAACAATACATTCAGTAGCAGAGATCTGCAGTCTTCTTGTCAGAAGTAATACTGATAAGGCTCAAAATTTCGATTTTTAAAAATAGTTGTTTTGAATTTAATTGCTAATATTTCCACCTTTTGTCGCAATAAAAAGCTCAGCAGACCTGATAGATGGAATAAGAAAATAACTAATTTTCCAGTGGAAAAAAAATACAAAAATAAATATGCCAAACCCCACAACCTTGGGATTTCATTACAAAGCTTGGGGCAGGGGAGAAGAGAAGAAAAAAGCACCGTGTCTACAAAGTTTTCTATTTCTATACTACAAGAATCAAATTTATCTATTACATCTGAATCTCTTGCAGGGGACACAGTAGTTACATCATAGGCAAAAACTGGCAACTAAGTGATTGTTCTTTAGTTCCATGGCCATGCTGAATTACAAACCCTTACAGACCCTCCTGAGGAGGGATTGAGCAATGCCATTTTTTACAAGGGTGACCAAGCAGTTTTGTGGTGTGAGTGCTCTGACTTGTTACAAATAACATTATTAAGAGATGGCAAGTGTGATGGATCTGTAAGAGAACTGGCAAGCTATAGGATAAAGCACAGTTTCTAGAACTGTTACCTCTTTTACTGTAGAGACTAACACTATTCATATCTCAGCAGAACCTAGGCTATGACCAACATTATAAATTTCCCATTAAAAAAGCATTTATTTCAATAGAAAGAAAAATGGGAGATCCCTTTTCAAGCAGACTGTATTTAACAGAACAGAGGAAAACGCAGATCTGTATTGGAACTTACCTGTCTGTGTTAGCTCTCCCATTTCACACAAAGAATGGCTAGGGTAGCGAGGCAGGCCGCTTAGTGAACCACCCATCTGGGCTGCAGACCCTTTCGACATATGTTTAATGAAAGCTTCAAGTTGAGGATGAGAAGGTTTCCTGTAGAGGTAAACCAAAATGTGAAAACTTGCAAAAGTATACGGGAAAACAGCTAAAGACAGTCAAGTGTTCTAACTTTATCAGCTCAGACATTTCACGGTGTGAGGTTACTTCCCACTGAGACAACTTCTGGTCTCACTGAAGACTTTCGCAAGTATGCAAAATAAACACAAGTACTTACTAACTACCAAAGGCCTACAGGGAAACTTGTCATGTTAAAACTACGATACCTTCTGGTAATTAACTTTGAAAGATAATTTTTTTTTTTAAATGCAGTCACTAATACTGTTGGGAAAAAAAAAAAAAAAAAATCCTTACCAAAAAATACTCTGTCCCGTTTCTGAAGTACTATTGCACTTTAACCCTATGGCCAAAGGCACAAACAATCTAAATGGGTTCAAACAAACAGTATTTTGGGTAGATGACCTTAAAGGTATTCTCAAATTTTGTAACATACTATGCTGATTACAATATCAGCCTCTAGTTCTGTTTTTATTTGAACTAGATGATCTTCAGGCCCTTTTCAACCCTAACTATTCTGATTACTTCAAGCTTTGAATAAAATAGCACATATAGCCTCAGTTAAGTGGTACCTGGAAAGTAGTATCTGGTATCCCCATTAAAATTGGAAATCATTGTTTTGGGTATTGTACCATTACCCAGGAAGAAAGAGACCAACACTGCTGGACACTTAAAAAGACGAGATACTCCCACAATGCACATAATGAATGCAACTGGAAAAATGTCTTAAGTTAACTCACTGAATTCAAGTCATTGAAAGAATGCTTAGATCTCCTAAACTGCTCTGCAAATTTCAGATACTCAACAGGCTCTGTCCACTGTTGTACTGCTGTGTGGAAAACTACATACACAAAAAAACTCCACGGTGATTTAAAAAAAAAAAAATAAAATATACAATCACACTTCTGCAACAGAAATATGCATTATAAGTAGGGATTTTCTTTGTTAAATGTCGACATTCGACAAAAGTCACAGAGTCATTTCTCTGCTTTTGTGCAGAACTAAATCAAAAACTGGCAACCCAACTCTGCCCCAGACAGTCCTCATTTTAATAGGGCTTTCAGCCTGAATGCAGTGAGTGTTTTTTATGTTACTAACAACAATAACAAAAGTATATAAAAATAATAGCTAAACTGGATAAGATCACTTCTACAGAAATCTGGTTTTAGTGTTTATTGTTCGTATTTACACTTTGCTAAAAAGATCAACTATTGCGACACAAAAACTTCAGGTCTGTAAAAAAAACCTTCCACAGCTGCAGGAACCACAAGAGGGAGCAATAAAACTATTAAAGCAGGAGTAAGTGTCTAATCAAAGTTTATTAGGACAAAGATGTTCGCACTTACTTATACAGAGAAGAGACAACTAAGATACTCCCAAGTGCAAAAGCACCTCTTGCACAGCAATGCCCACAGCATGCATGTACAGGAGGTCTCATAAGAATCAATACCTCTGTCAACAGAGAGGTAGCTCACTGTCATACCATTTTATAAAACTTGAATTTTCTATTATTTAATTTACCTTCAGAAAAAAAAAATAATCTCGTGAATAAAATGCTACAATAAATTCTGGTGCAACTGCCAGTAAGAAAAAATGTAAAATGAGACAAAAGACAAGGTGAGATAAAAATATCAAAAGACTTTTTTTCATTTTTACTTCCAATTAAAAAGAAAACTGGCCAATTTATGGCATTCCAGATCCACACCTTCTTCTGTATATTATAATTTTGACACTTCAACTGAAGATTAGTATTTGAGAAGTAGAGCTACATAAAAAAGGTACTGTTCCTTTCCAAAGCAGTAGGGCTTCCTCTTACAGTAAGCGTACATTAGAAAGCTTAATCCAGCTCGTGGTGAATTACGTTTTTGTACATTTCATTGTTTTTACAGCCCAGCATTGCAATCTAAAAATGGAAGAATCAGGTTGAGAAAAATTAAACTCATTAGTAAATAGCTTTTTAAGCTTATTACAGATGTAGCAGGCTGAACTCCCAATGATCTAAACTTTGCCCTTTTAAAAAGCCATAAACATGAGTAAATTGTCAGTCATAATTTTCCTTAAACCCTGTTTACATAATTAGCAATTTCTGCAAGAACACGTGCAAGAAAATGAAAAGAACTGCATTAACCATTCTGCTTCTTTTGCTGCTTTGCTTACAAAAATCTGAATACTAATGGAATCAAACCCACACTGATAAAACTGTCTCAGCAATCACTTGTGGGAAGGAAGAAAGGAAAGAAGAAAAAGAAGTATTTATCAGCGCTTTGCAAGAAGATTAATCAAAAAAGTGGCAGACAAGACAAACTAACATCCAACATAAAATAATAATATATATGGTAATTCATAAAATCATGTTCCACTATATTAATATAGCTTTTCATATACCCATGTAGATGCAAGTTACTTGACTTTGTATTACATTCTTTTTAAAGTGAGCACAGGTTACGCAGATGCTTGCAGAACTGAATTATGAAATATGACTGTTAAATGTATTCCTGAATATAAATTCAAAGCTTACTACTTGCTAAATACATTCCAGAGGAAGAAAAAAAAAAAAAAAAAACACAACAAAAAAACAACAGATGTAAGAACCATTTTGCCTGATAGGGACAGACATCTCAGGCTACAATATACTTTTACCCTGAATGTAATCCTCATGTATGTAACAAGATTCTGAACAAACTGGCAATACTTCTGATTAACCCTGTACAACTGAGCAAACAGAACCTCATTTTTCTCAACAGTAAAATTCACTGCAGCACTTGGGCCAGCTGGTAACAAAGGATTCCCCCTCCCTGCCCCAAGATTTCTCTTTTTTATTTAGAATATGAACCCTCCTCTTGAATTGGACAATTTACAGATGCTGCAAGAGATGGAGTATCTAGGCAACACAACTAAGACTGCTGGGACTGTTTGAGCAGGAAGAAAAGAAAATTACTCAGTTGTATAGTTTGAAGAGACTGAAATACCCTTAAAATTTAATTTCCATGAAAGTAACTAGAAAATAAAAATGGGCTAAAGAAGTATCATTCTGTACATTGCTGGGCATTATGACGATAAGCTACCACATTTGGGAAATGTATTTATACAATAAATATTTCAAATTGTGTCAGAACATGGAATGGCTTTTCACCTAACACCACTAGTAATAAACATACTTTTTCTTAATTTGGAATATTTATTTCCACCTTTAATGTCTGTTAATTTTCCTTTTAATTATCTTATTTTTGTAAAATAAAATAAATTTTATCTGTGACAAAACTGAGGATGCTTATTTTCACCTCAAATAATGAATTCACCTTATCTTTTTGTTATTTACAAACTAAACACTGGGATAATGGGTCCCAGATTTAATACTGCAGTTTTCATGCACTAGCATTAAAATGGACCAACACTTAAATCCTCATTCAACATTTAACTATTTGTAAAGGTCTTAACAAGCTTTAATACCAAAATGTCACCTCTTTATTGCTACGCTGTAAAGAGTGTACACTGAAAGAAACCAAGTTGGAGAGACATCAATTTGATATGTAGACTACTCTGTGGATAAAGTACTGGCTGGATGGCCACACGCAAAGAGTTGTGCTCAATGGCTCAATGTCCAGCTGGAGGCCAGTAACGAGTGGTGTC
>JANRGW010039081.1:0-20478 GCA_024733675.1 Psilopsiagon aymara
CTCCCTGGGGCAGTTTTTACCCGGTCAGGGCTGGTGCCGCCCCTCCTGGCGCCGCCCCTGTGAGTCAGCTGCTCCCGGCACGGGCCCTGGGCGAGCCCTGTGGAGGGCTTGAGGCTCCTCGGTGGCTGTTCCTGCTCGGAGTTGAAGCTCCGGGACGCTGAGCTTCCCCCCCGTTCAGGTGTTGAAGGCGTCCTCTCCTGAGCTACCCACCTCAGCAATTCCTTCTCTGTCTTCTAACTTTTCTTACATACCATCACAGTAAGCGCTGATTATTTTGTGATTAAAATTTGACAGAGACATGCAAAGACTTGTTGATTTTATCTATGTTAGGAAAAGCAGCTAAGTCACAGAAAGAAATGAGGACCCCTCAAGGACTGAAACCACATAGCTGGTCTGAGCTCCACGGTGCTTGCAGGTCAAAAAGAGAGGAAGAAGCTGCCTGTTGGCATAAGCACAGGCACAGATGCTTGGCTCAAGGGAAAAGTTGCAGCGTGGGTTGAAGCAGTGTATGTGGAGACAGGTTATAGTATGTGTTCAGAAACAAGCTAATATTTCAACCTCTTCATGGTATGAATGAGACAAAAATGCTTTCAGAGGAGGTGTAGAATCCTGTAACTTGCGTTGATTCTCAGTTTCTGTCATGTGAATACTTTTCAGCTGTCAAGCACAATTTCATTTACCCCTAGGAGGCAGATTCTACTCTATCAGAACCAGCTAACCCACTCTGTGATTTTTACACAATGTAAAGAATCATACAATTATGTCAGCTGAAGTATTTTTACAGTTAGGAAATATATGCAGAAGTAAAATCAGCTGCAAACTTCTGTTAGTTTTACTCATGAATTTCAGTCCCTCAAGTGCCAGACCCTAACCTCAGCTGTAACCACATAGTTCACATGCAGTCATTAGTAACCACCTAACTTTAGAGCCCTGCTCATTTTGTCAGAATAGCAGTTTTAAGATTAATGATTTACGTCGTTTTATTATTTCAGTGCCTCCCTGATGGAGCCATTAGGCCTGTGGCTTGCATTGCACTTCAAAGAAGAGTGATGTGAGAATGACTTTGTATCTTCCACTTTCTCTGACAATGTAAAAAGAACATGAAGACAGTATAAGACACTTCCCACAGGCAATTATAAAACATGTTTCACAAGTTTAGACTTGCATGCTCTGTATTTTGAAACTTGGTAATGTGCAAAAAATGTGTAGGAGTGTGCCTTTTTTGTCAGCCTCTGAACATGTTTGAGTGATGGTAATAGTGGGATGGGGTCAGAAGTGGCAAAGCTTCTTACCACCTCCTTGTCTTTACAGCTCTCCAGGGATATGCAGCTGCTGAGGCACCTAAATGGTATGGAACAACTGAGTTACTCACTAAAGATCTGGCGGGAAATATATTGGAAATTTGGAGCTTTTGGCCCTAGAATTGCATGGCCCACATCCTAACTTGAGCAGTGCATTTAATGTATTCTTAGACAAGAATGAATAAAAATGCTTTTTTCTACATGCTGTCAAATTATGATCCAAACAGCACAAAAATACATGAGTAGTATCTCCATTTCTCCATTTTTTTGTGGAAAGATTTGTCACTCTATGGTATTGATGTTTACCTATTACCAAAAACTGCAAAGCTTGTGCCACCAGCATTAAGTGCCTCAAGTTGATAGCCATTTCCCACTCCTCACAGGCCATCATGGCAACCTCTGAGCTCTAAAGACACTCCTCAGGGTACTAGATAGAGCTTGTGCTTCCTCATTCTGCTTTAGAATCATAGAATCAGCTAGGTTGGAAGGGACCTTTAAGATCATCAAGTCCAACCATTACTCAGGACTGCAAGACCACCACTAAACCGTGTCACTGAGGGCCTCATCTGCAGAGGTTTTTGAACACTTCCAGGGATGGTGGCTCCACCACTGCCATGGGCAGCCTGTTCCAATGCCTGGTCACCCTCTTGGTGAAGAAATTATTCCTAATATCCAATCTAAACCTCCCCGGCACAGCTTGAAGCTCTTTCCTCTTGTCTTATCCCCTGGGAGAAGAGACTGACACTCATTTCACTCCATTCTCCTTTCAAGTAGTTGTAGAGAGTGATAAGGATCCCTGTCCTTTTCTGCCGAGCAGCTTTCCAGCCTCTCTTTCCCAAGCCGGTAGCATTGCAGGGGGTTGTTGTGACCCAAGAGCAAGATCTGGCACTTTGCCTTGTTGAATCCCGTACCACTGGCCACAGCCTGTCCAGATCCTTCTGCAGAACCTTCCTATCCTTTAGCAGCTCAACATACCCGCCCAACTTGGTGTCCTTTGCAAACTTATTGAAGGTGCACTCAATCCCGTCATTCAGGTCATCCTTGAAGATATTAAACAACACTGGCCCTAACACCAAGCCCTTAGGGACACTACTGATGACCAGTGGCCAACTAGAAGTGATATCGCTTGTCACCACTGTTTGAGCTTCTGTCAGTTAAAGAGAGAAACCAGAAACAAGCTATAAATCCCCGTTCTCTGCAGAACATTCAGTGTATTGAGGATGGAAAATCTGTTTTGTGAAAGACTATTGGATTTCAACATATTTTTTTTATTCCAGTTTGGAACAAATGCTCCAAAATTTCAAATTCCTTATGTGGTAGGGGGTCAGGGGAATCCAAACAAGTAGAAGATTATTTCCATTATAATGTGTAAGATGAGTAATTACCTCTACCTCCTGCTTTGGCAAAATGGCATTTAATTGTCAAACATTTAATTCTGCAACTGTAATGCAATCATTTTGGTATTTGTCAGGGCCCATTTCTGTTTTGGTGAAAGAAATTATGGTTGGAGTGGTCATGATTACAAGAAGCAGCTGTCTTCTGACGCCAAGTGTCTCCATCAAAGCTTTCTCCACAAGTTCTGCTTGTACTACTTGGTAGTCTTTCCCTAGTAAGCAGGAAAGAGTAGACTAGCTCAGACTGACACAACAATGAAAGAGTGTAAAAAACCCATAAAGATCCTTCAGAGTTGGTACAGCAGTAACAGAAAAAGAAAGACCCTCTGTTCCTTACCCAAATCAGCAAAAGAGCCTCCTGATCAGGAGAAGAAAGAGATGGAGACCTGGTTTTGCTCTGCTCTCTTTGAAGTGCCATAATTAGAGCTGTTCTGTTACATGACAGTAAGTGTTCTGAATCTAGTTAAAAATTGCATTAGCTTCTTTCTGTGGAAAACAGAAAGGCATTTTATGGCATAATAATAAAAATCCTTCTTGGGTTGGGAGCAACACCAACTGTTACTCAAAGGCTCTCTCTGGTCCAACTCAAGGCTTTTTTACCATTTTTATCATTAATTTCTAGAGCTACAATAAAAGGATGAAAAATGCTTATTTTCTAGGATGAACTGGAATGGCTCCTAGAGGATTTAATTGGTGATAATTTATGCTACAAGCACATGCTTGGAACAGTGTTTATAAATATCCTCCTTAATGGAAAAAAAAAAAAAAAGTTATGAGTGGTGATAGAAATCTGTCTGGCAAAAAAACTATACGCTATCTGCCAGCAAGTACAGATTCTCAGTACAAATGCAGTGCAGGTCCAGCTGTGTTAAAAAGCCATATATTAAAGATAATTAAAATAGTATAAATCACCACTTGAAGTGGTTTGCTCCAGAGGTAGTCTTCTGAGTCAACTGCTCCTGAAGCTTCTTTAATTAAACTTATTTCTTAAAAGCCCTGATTCTCTCCTCTGAAAAAAGGACAAAGCCAATGCCCAGGCATGAAAAAATATCATCAAAAGAGCACTTTCAGATCCGTAAGCAGGCTAACAAGACTTTAGTGGAAAAATCTTAACTTTCCTACACATTCACAACTTCTCCAGAAAGTCTGCCTACTCTAGTAAGGTTACACAATGTAGTGTTATTGGTTTCCTTTAAGGAGTATGCCTCTGCAGTAATTTAGTTCTATACTAGTTTATTTACTTCTATTTTTCTCATATATATGTGTAAATATATGTATGTCTATGTACATGCTTCCCAAAGAAAGAGAAGCCTGCACTAACTGGAACTTATCCTCGATGTCTGTGAGCAGCTGCAGCAAGACTTAACTTCAACTGAATACCAAAAGGCTGGCAAGCAACACTTTTGCAGGACATTTGATGCACAATATTATGCACTATAAAGTACAGTAAAACAGAAGCAATCAGCTTGATGACATATACCACATCTGGGTCATAGGCAGCTTGACAGAGTTTTTGCCTTGAGCCACAGCCATGTCAGCTTTAATGTGGCATTTGGCATATTTAACCATGAACATATGACACATCTTTAGAAATCGTATTGTCTAAATAGCCCATTTTTACATGCATAATTGCCAACAAAGTAAATAAAATTCAGCATGAAGTGACATTTTGTAAGACCTTATCAGTTTTATCCTGTGGCATTAGTCTAGCATATGCTACAGAACACAAGGCATATCCTGGTCTGTTTTTCTTCAAATCCTGCACATTGACATTATCTTAATATTCGATGCTAATTGTTATAAAGAATGTGAACTTTTCCTGGAATTAATCTGTCCATCCTTTTCATTTTCAAGTCCTTTGGACAGTGAGTTACTATGTAAAATTCCTGTATGTTAACTGCTGTATCTTATGACAAAGAGTAGGACTTGACTTGGGGATAATCAGCAACTGCATATGACACCATTGCAGTACGTAGTGGCTGAACAATACACCTGCTGATGCTTAAGTGTCTAACACTCTGGAGTCAACAGTATGATATAAGGCATTTTTTAAGCTGATTTATTCCCTACCTTTGGGGACTCAACTGGGTTCTCTGAAGAGAATAGAATATGCTATTTTTTCAGTTCATAGTGACATTGGCTCTAAATTTAAAGAAAATATGAATCTTCCAAGGCATCAAGCTTCAAAATGTGCTGGTAAAAGACATAAGTGCTATGAATTTTGTTTCAGCTTTCTGATATTCTCATTTAGTAACAGTCTTCCTTGTTTGTTCAGGATACACTCCTACATAGAAAACTACACTTTCAATAGATTATCTTGTTAAATAATAGTATGAGGACATCAAATACAGACTCTGGAATTTCTTGGGAAGATTTAGACCTTGGTTCTGATCAAAGCTAAAAGAAAACTGCTTTTAGCATGGGTGTTTATCTTGGTCAGATTCGATATCAGTCTTTCACCTTGAAACATCTAATTCCTGTGAGTGACTCCTCCTCAGCACAGTTCTGTGACCAATAAACCCATGACATTTTGTAAAAACCTTTTTTTTCCAAATATATTTGTATATAAATCCCTCATAGAAAATACTTCCCAACCTTGCATTTGTAATGTTGTAAATGATAGAAATGAGGGATTACTGTCTAGTCCACATGTGCCCATATATCTGATTTGTGTCTATCTAGACACGCAAACATACCTAGAAGCAGAACCATTAATTCTATCCAGCTGTATGAGCCTAAATTCATCTAAGTTAGCATTCAAAATTAAGAAAGATCATTAAATTGGATGGGAGATGGACTTCAGATTTGGTTTCTAACAAAAATTTTGAGCACTCATCAGCTTTCAGAACCTTTTAGGATTGGGCCACGTGACATGAGTAGCTCTGTGACTGATATTATATAGCTTAATTATGCTTTTTAAAAAGACTGATCATTCCAACAACAGTCCTGAGGGCTGAAAGTACAAACATTGTACAGGAATTCAGGACCTGGCAAAGGAATAAGAATATGCCCTCAATTTCTCACTAAGCTGGGCCATTTCTTCATGGAATGACAAGCTGTTACACCAGCAGAGGATGTAGTGATAGATTCATGGATCTGCTTCTTCTTAATCAAAAGCGTTCTTGGTCATATAGGTTGAACTTTGTGAAAATTCAGATGGTCCATGAGGGGGAAATGCATATCTCCATAAGGAGAAGTAATTTAGTGAACATCTTTGACAGAGCTATTGTGGCAATGTGCACTCATTCAGACAGCACCACAGACAAATGGATAGCAAGAAAAAATTGTCTTGCCATCCTTATGTGTATGTTGTTGTCTGCACTAGAAATTGTCTTTAATGTTATGAAGAATAAGACTCTTTCCTGTAGCAGTGAGATAAAAGAGCAGGGTAGCTACACTACAGTAACAGTAGCAGTTGATAAACGTGGAAATATGTTCACATTGTCTACACTATCTCTGTGTTATGTTTTGTGTGGCTTGGAGCTTCATCTTGCTATAAATCCACTGCTTAAAATACCTTAAACACACATGTTTTCATACAGAATCATTTATCTGAAAACCGGCCAAAACTGCATCTGCTGTTACAGAAACTTATTTTTTCATTTAGGCACAGGAAGCTTTATAACATTTCTTCCCACATGTAAATTCAGAGAATTTAGCAATAATGACTGACTGATAATCGCTTTGTTCACACGCTTTAGTTTGCTTTTTGCTGCTCCTCTCCAGATCAGCAGTGCCTCCAGACTCCAGCTTCACAAAGAAGACAGCACAACTTACAACAATTATTTACTCATATTTTTAAACTAATATCTGCATTCTGCTAGACTTGCAGGGCTATGCAAGGGGCCAGGCAGGATGATCATGATGGTACATTCTGATCAGGTGAAAACAAGGGAAGAAAACAATTCCATTAAGTAACTTATTTCCTTTGCTACTCTTGAACTAGATAACCAGATAACTGTGGTACACTTCAGTGTTACAATCAGGCCAGCACTGTATAAATACTATTGCTCAGAAAGTACCTGGTACATTTTACACTGTTGAAGTGGTTGTGATCTGAAGTTTGATTTATTTTTTTGGCTCACTAATGAAGTATGTAGTTGATTTTTGAATAATACAAACCCAGAAGTCTCTCAGCCACCACAATTGTGCTAGAATTGGTCATAACTAAAAATAACTGTGATTTCCTATATGGTTTGATGTCAGTAACATCAAACTGACATCAAACTTGCTTGTTTGTGTTAACAGAAGCAAGTATGGAAAATGAGATTTATCTGATCTAACTGATACAAAACAAAGCAGAGTTCAGTCTTTTTCAGATGAATTTACACATTTCCAAACTATCATCTAAAACTGAAGTTTTACAAACTGATTTGTTTTAGTTCCATGACACCTATTATCTGTAAATAGGAAATCTGATGTATGGCTTAATAATAATTATGTGCTGGAAACAATTAATTTCCATAGTAACTAATCACACTAGTATCATATTAAATAAGAATGCATAAGATGCAAACTATTTCTGTTTTCTTCATTGAGATTGCATGGATGTTGCTTTGTAAAAAACTTCTATTGCTGACTGGTAAGTTCTGGCCAACATGATAAAAGTATGAACTGTTCCAATGCACTGAGAGACCGCTGTGAGCTGATTGGGGCTTTACAAAGTATCTGCTAAAGCAAAAGAGAGCCCCAGTCATGTTGGGACTTCAAATGTGAATGGTTCGAAATGCTGGCTGAAGTTGAGACAAGTGATTCTTCTAACATTTATGTGTATGTAAAGGTGAGTTGAAAACCTGTGACCAGATCAAAAGGTCATAACTGACAATGTGAGACATTTTCAAAAAGAATAAAAAGGATTTAGGTATTTTGCAAAAATTAAAAGTGATGGGCTAAAAGGACAATTAGAGGGATGTGCTTATATAGCAGAAAAGACATATTTAGCTGCTGGACTATCTGAGGTCAAAGGAAGTTTATGTGGAATGGAAAAAAAAGAGAGCTGCTTGTTAGCAGGCAAACTCATGCAACTCTGTTTTGAAAGGAAGCTCCTAGGAGGACAAAAGATGCTCAGGAGCACACTTAACCACAAGACTGACTAATAACATGCAGCTTGGGATGGCATGTTCCTAAATTACTGTGCAGCCCCTCCATCAGCATTGGGGCTGCCTCTGGGCTTATAAGGAGTCACAGTCTAACCCAAAAGGACAAGTGTCAAAGCTGCTATCTGAAGAAAGAAAAGTT
The DNA here is from genome assembly GCA_024733675.1 of Psilopsiagon aymara. Classification (NCBI taxonomy): domain Eukaryota; kingdom Metazoa; phylum Chordata; class Aves; order Psittaciformes; family Psittacidae; genus Psilopsiagon; species Psilopsiagon aymara. The sequence goes on from JANRGW010039081.1 coordinate 7,934, forward strand.
GGCTCACTGGTCTTAGCATCCCCATGGTGGTGCGCCTCAGTTCTCCGTGTTTACAATGAGGATTATGATGTTTGCATAACAGCATAAATAAAAGGACAGAAATGGTACTTGTTGAGTGTCACTGTTACAGGATACAGCAAAATGCCCACAATCTAGCATTTGGTTTTGTATTATAGATAGGATTTTCTGTCTTAGCATTAAAGAATGATTGAAAATTTTATTATAGACCCTTTGTTTTTTAATTCTTGACTAATAACAGAACTTAAGCTTCTACTTACAACTCCTCTGTACTTCAATTACTAATGTGTGTCAGGTATGTTCCTCAATTTCCTTTGTTCTCCTAGGTAATTTTTTAGTTTTTCACAAAACATTAGTTTTTCCACCTGTAACAATATGTTCAAGTAAGAAGCAATAAACTAATTTGATTTTTAGAGTGAACTTAATTACATCATCTCTGCATATTTTATGTTTCTTTCCATGATTCTATTAATCCATTTTTAACTGTAAACTTTGTCAAGCTAAAAGAAATCGACATAAGCAGTCAACACAACAGCTTTGAAATGTGGGATTAATTTAATGTAAATTTCAGGCGTTTCTTATTTTGTTGCCCTTGCTTAGCCTTAGGTGGTTGTGTTTCAATACGGAAATTCTACAAATGTCTTCTTAATGTCTCAGTCCTTTAGAAGAAGACTAATATGTTTTTTTAATATTTGTACAGTTAAGAACTGAGTAAGGATTTTTTTTTTTTCAATAATAAGTTTTATTTTCATTGAATACCAAGAGCTACTGAAAAATATATATATTTTTTCCCCTGACAAAAAGTATTATGGTTTCAGTAAGACCTGATGGGAATACATTTGGGATGGGATAAAACAGCTTTAACGGAAATATTCTTATGGGAAAGCAGTACCCTGACAGTTTTAATAATGGAACAGTTGAGTCAAAATAGAGACTTAGATCTGGAGGAAAGTGTATTTGGTAATTTTTATTTTATATAAGTTGTTGGAGTTATAAGTGTCTGTAAAGTGACTATCAGCATATTTTGTTATTTTCTTGCAGTAATATTTTTTTTCAGTGACAATCAGGTTTTGTTGCAACACGTCCATAACTTCTAATTTTTTTTGATAGGCATTATGGAGAATACTTCCATGAGTTCAATTTCTGGTTAAAAAGACAAAAGTAATACTATTCAATGTACCTACCATGTATTAGTCATTGAACTGTATAAAACTTTGTGTAAGCCCACACTCTGCTAGTAATAAAGAATGAGGAAATTAAAGGGATTGAAAAAAAAAATCCCAAACCTTAGCATAAGCAAACATCCAGGTCTTTGTTTGATTCCTGTAATCTCTCCACAACTTCCTTCTTTGCTGAAAATCACACTGCAAGTTTTTTTATTCTCTAACTGCTCTGTCACTACATCACAGCGTCCAAGGACGCTGACTTGTCATTTACAACATGAAGCTCCTTTCTCCACTTGTTTTAGGAAAAGTCTAATTGCTTTGTTTTCCTACTTTTTCATCTTTTTGTCATCTTTCTCTACAGCAAACAAAATATAGTAACCCCCCAAGTGTATCGAGAGCAAAGAAAGTAATTAACAAGTCAGCATTAATAAATACCCCTGGGCTGGTTGCAGACAGGCACTGAGAGCTGCAGTGGTTAAGAGGGGCTACGATGCCTACTCAGACCCCTGCTCCAAATATGCCTTCACCTTCATCCCCTGGTACAGAGCTCGGTGCTGCTGACCCAAACCTCCCACACTGAGCCACTGAGATGCTGCTGGTCTCTATAGTCAAGGGGCTCATGTACGTTAGAGTGCAGTAGCTGTACTTCACTGCTGTTACATTGAAACACACCACAAGAGGAAGCTGTTTGAAAAAAAAACCCCACATATTTAGATCAATTTTAAATCAATATAAATTAAATACAAATAGAAAGCTTTATTCACATTGATGCAATTTCCCTCATTATAAGAGAGTTTACCATGCCTATCTTGGTCTGTTCTGTTGCTCAGTGCAATCTGGTATCCATGGAAATAGAAAAATCAGACAATATTCGGTGTTCAAAGAAATAGAATCATAGAATCATAGAATAGTTAGGGTTAGAAAGGACCTTAAGATCATCTAGTTCCAACCCTCCTGCCATGGGCACGGGCACCTCCCACTAAGCCAATGCCACCCAAGGCTATGTCCAACCCGGCCTGGAACACCGCCAGCGATGGAGCATTCACAACTTCCCTGGGCAACCCATTCCAGTGCCTCACCACCCTTACAGTAAAGAACTCCCCCCTTATATCCAATCTAAACTTCTCCTGTTTAAGTTTGAACCCATTACCCCTTGTCTATCACTACAGTCCCATACATGTATACAAATATATACATGCTTAGAACTACACATTTATGCGACATTTCAAACATTTACTTTATAGTCCAACTAGGGTTATTTTCTTTGCTCTCTGATACTATTTATCTTTACATTAGTTAAAAGCAAAATAATTGCATTTCTGTGCATTTAACATCCCCCATCACCTTTGTTTGCATCCATTATAGCCATCTATAATTCTGGCTAATAATTCAGCCTATTTAACCTTTTGTTTCAGTTTGATAACTTTACAGTATGGGGACAATATCAAGGAAATAAAGTAATTTTGTTATTTCATTTTTATAACTGATTTTGTATGAATTATAGCTGAAGCAGAATCCAAATTTGAGTGCATAAGACTAATCTATGCCTGCAGGCTAAGCATGGGAAGGAATAGTTTTTGTATCATAGGTTAATTTTATACCAAGACTTCTGGATAAATGCAGGTCCTGCTTGACTAACCTGATCTCTTTCTATGACAAGGTGAACTGCTTAGTGGATGAGGGAAAGGCTGTCTACCTAGACTTCAGTAAAGCCTTTGACACTGCTTCCCACAGCATTCTCCTGAAGAAACTGGCTGCTAATGGCTTGGATGTGCATACATTTCACTAGGTAAAAAGCTGTCTGGGTGGCTGAGGCCAAAGAATGGTGGTGAATGGAATTAATCCCAGTTGCTGGCCAGTCACAAGTGGTGCTTCCCAGGGCTCAGTACTGGGGCCAGTTCTGTCTAATATCTTTATCAGCGTTCTGGATAAGGGGACCAAGTTCACCCTCAGCAAGCTTGCAGACAACACCAGGTTGGGCGGGAGTGTTGATCTGCTGAGGCATAGGAAGGCTCTGCAGAGGGATCTGGACAGGCTGGATAGATGGGCTGAGGTCAAGTGTATGAGATTTAACAAGGCTCAGTGCCAGGTCTGCATTTTGATCACAACAACCCCATGAAGTGAGGCAGGCTACGCAGAAGAAAAGGCACTGGAAGTACTGTGGACAGCCAGCTGAATATGAGCCAGCAGTGCGTCCAGGTGGCCTAGGCAGCCAGTGGTATCCTGGCTGGTGTCAGAAATATAGTAGCCAGCAGCACCAGGGAAGTGATCATCCACCTGTACTTGGCATTGGTGAGGCTGCACCTCAAATGCTGGGTTCAGTTTTGGGCCCCACACTACAAGAAAAGGATCAAGGTGCTGAAGTGAGTCCAAAGAAGGACAACGAAGCTTGTGAAGGGCCTTGAGCACAAATCTGATGAAGAATGCCAGAGCGAACTGGGGTTGTTTAGTCTGGAGAAGAGAAGGCTCAAGGAGGAGCTTATCCCTTTCTACAAATGCCTGAAAGGAGGTTGTAGCAAGGTGGGTGCTGGTCTTTTCTCTCAATTAACAAATAATAGGACAAGAACAAATAGCTTCAAGTTGCACCAGATGAGGCTCAGATTGGATATTATTAAAATTACTTCTTGGAAAGAGTTGTCAAGCATTGGAACAGGCTGCTTAGGGAAGTGGTTGAGTCATCATCCCTGGAAGTATTTAAAAGCCAGGTAGATGTGGCTTAGTGATGGACATGGCAGTGCTAGGTTAATGGTTGACTCTATGATCTTAAAGACCCTTGTCATGATTTATGGCTTGTCAGCCACACAGTCTCTCTCTCACTCCTTCCCTTCCCCCCCCTCTTCTGCTGGAGGGATGGGGAGGAGAATCAAAAGAATGTAACAACCACGTGTTGAGATAAGAACAGTCCAGTAACTAAGGTATAACACAAACCACTGCTGCTACCACCAATAATAATAATGGTAAGGGAAATAAGGGAAGAAAATACAACCGCTCAGCACCCACCGACCGATATGCAGCCTGACCGAGCAGTGATCTAACCCTTCCGGGTAAGTGCCCCCATTTTGTATACTGGGCATGACGTGCTGTGGAATGGAATACCTCTTTGGTCAGTTTGGGTCAGGTGTCCTGTCTCTTCTTCCTCCTGGCTTCCCTTCCTCCCTGGCAGGGCATGAGACTCAAAAAGTCCTTGGTCAGAGTACATGTTACTGCAACAACTAAAAACGTTGGTGCTATCAGTGTTGTTCCCAGGCCAAAAGTCAAAACCACAGCACTGCACCAGCTCTAAGAAGGAGAAAAACTGACTGCTACTGCTGAACCCAGGACAGCCCTTTCCAGACTAAATTATTTTATGACCTTTAAAAGTTCACATGATTTTGGAGAGCAGAGAATAGTTGTTTTATCTTATACATGCTATCATGCATTCCTGGACTAATGGCCATTAGATCTGAAATGCAGTAGATTGCATCAGTGATGGTAAACCTTTTCAGCATCTAGTGCCAAATTTACTTTAAAAAACAGTGTAGCTCACTGCCACTAGTGCCCACCCAAATCTGTCAGTTCAGATCTTGGCATTGGTGCAAACACTTCATGATAGTTGGCTCAGACAGTGGAAAAGCTCTTTGCAACTTGAGCTGCCTGTTGAATGCATGTGCTACACAGTACTGCTACCCAGGCTGCCATTGTCATCCTAAAGGAAAATATTTTTTTTCCTAAAATGTCAGACCCATACAAAGAATTTAGCTCAAAAGGAATATTTGGTGTCTCCTGCATTACTTTTCCTGTCTGTAGAGGATAAAAATGCTCTTAAACTGCCCAAATCAGGTCACTTCTGTCTGTGTCTATGTCCAGTTTTCAGACCAACAGCAATACATTTCACTTGCATCAGAAGAATGTGGATAAAAATTGTCTGGAATACAGTTCCATGCAAGGAGCTTTCATGGAATAATATCATGTACATGAAGTTTCTTAATGACTTCTATTAGTCCAAGATTATTTTATGCCTTTAAGCTTGACAGTTCTCATTTATCCCCAAATTACCTTTTTAATTGACAGTCACACTTAATGAGAACAAGGGTTGGCTTAGAAGATTTAGTTTGCGGACAGTATTGCAAAAGATACTTCAATGGAAATTATCTTACATTGCCTAGCAATAAATCTTTGTATTTGAGTTCCAGTTATTTGTTTATGCATTCTGAGGTTTTGTTTCTCCTTTTTGTTTTGTTTTGAATGGAGATGTACACTTCAGCTTGATTCTGCCGTTCTGTTTTTTTATTTTAGTACCTTATGGCTCGTTATTTATGCATAGTTACTATTTTGGTTACTTGACCTCCAAATGTATGCAGTATATTTACGTTAGTAGTTGCATTTTTGACTGCTGAACCATTCACCTAAAGCAGGATAAGAATGAGGAGGATGCAGAAGAAATACTCTACAGTGAAAAAGGGCAAGATAAATGGAGTGAACAATTTTGGTCATTGAATATGCGCTATGCCAGGGTAGTGTAAATCCAGGGAGACACACAGTGAGATGTGCCTGCATCACAGCTAGAAACTAGTCTTTGAAAACGTTTGGACCAATATTGAATAACAGACCAACAGGGGCAATAGAGTAAATCAAAACCAGAACACAGTCCCTTCATTTCAAGAAAAGTGGAATGTATTGTCCTAGGTATGAATCTCTCATTACAGTCATTCCACATGATCTGGATGAGATATTTCACCTCTTTTCCATCCTTGTGCTCCCCTTCTCCCTTTTTTGGTTTTGTGTTAACTTTCATTTTGCCATAGTTCAGTTTCCCAGCAGCTTCCTTACTCATGCATTTGAATCTTCCTCTGTCCATTCAGTCCCCTTATAAATTTACAGTGAAAGACATTCAAACTTAAACAGGGGAAGTTTAGATTGGATATAAGGAAGAAATTCTTTGCTATAAGGGTGATGAGGCACTGGAAGGGGTTGCCCAGGGAAGTTGTGAATGCTCCATCCCTGGTGGTGTTCAAGGCCAGGTTGAAAATAGCCTTGGGTTGCACGATTTAGTGTGAGGTGTCCCTGCCCATGGCAGGAGGGTTGGAACTAGATGATCTTAAGGTCCTTTCCAACCCTAACTATTCTATGATTCTATGGTCACACATGAGACATGACAAAGCCATGGAGACCACTCAAGGAGCTCTTCAATGGCCATCACCACTCTGAATTTTGGCATAAGAGCAATGTTACAAATGAGCTTGTGGCACTTCATTGGAAGGTGAGGTTCCTGCTACTGGCTGGTTTAACGTCACCACACAAGTAGTACCCAAGAAAAGGATCCACATCTGGGTAATGGATCTTCAGGGTTGCCACTATGCTGATTAGCTTGCTGGTCTTCTCTTCTGAGCTACAGCAAAGATTTTTGATATTACCTCAGTTGAGGGGTAGGGTCAGATGTATATTAATTTGCCTATTGCAAATTCAGATAGCCAAATGAACAGAGCGTATTACTTGTTTCTTTGCAAAGCACAAAGACTAAACACTTGCCTTCTTAAAAAAAGTGCTTGAACATCTACTGCGTTTCCCACAGATATCCTGCTAGGAAACAGGAAAACAAATAGAGCCGATTTATTGCTCTTTGTTGTTATACTCAAAGTACAATTTCTATTTTTTTAAAAGGCAACAATTGCCCAAAGTGGTAGGAAAGCCAATATTTTAGAGATAGTTAATGCAATACAAACATTCCACACACAGTTGATTAAATGAAAAGCAACACTAAATAACACTCTATCTATAGTACATATTTCATTCATTGTGCAGACCTGGCCTGAGGCTTGTTTAAAAAAGCACCAGATGTTTCTCCAAGAAATGTATTTGTCTCTGTGTGATGACAGATGCTCTTTGAAATCACAAAGTATGTAATAGCAGAGTTTGCCATTTGAAATCAGGAAATTCAATTTGTTTTCTCAGAGGCACGACTGAAGGGCAGAGCCCAGTTAGAATTGCTGTATAAACTAATACTTTTTAACATTATATACTCATCTTGCTACTTTGAACCTCATTTCCAACATTGTTCCCACACAGAAATGAGAAAATCAGCTTCCAAATACAGGAGACCTCTGCCAGTGGGAATTTTTCTTCTGTACTTTCTTAGTATGTTGTTTTTCTTTAACACTTGTTTACCTTTCCAATTAGTCAATACACATGGTCTTGCAGATTGGGTTTTAAATAAGCTACTCAAATGGCTGATGGGAGGAAAATGTACACAGTGTGAACTAACTAAACAGAAGAGATTTCTGCATACAGTATAACACATCCTGTCAGTAATTCTTAAATTGTAGCAAATTAAAATGATGTAATGCAGCAAAAGATGATTGCATGCCTAAATTTGGTAGCAGAATGATATTGTTTCAAAGTTTTTAAAGCAGACTGGTATTAAAACAATTGCTGATATGATGAGTATGTGAGTTGGTGGCTATCTATTAATAATCCAGACAAAGTGATGAGCAAACAGAAAACAGAGTTTGACTGAAAATAATTTTCAACCAAACCTACATCAAAAATTGTGGAAACAAAGCAGAGCCAAATTTACCCTGCTTGGGCTTCTGTCACAAATCCAGAATTTGTGCCTCATTCATGGCAGAGTTTGTTGAGGTTCAAAATCTGGAAGATTTTCATACATCCGTGGTTCATTAGTGGCATGGGATACAAATGATGTAAAAACCTCCAGTGACTTTGGCAAAAGTTAAGGCATAAATTTCAGGTCATGCATCCTTGAGAAGATAAAGCAATGGCTTCAAAACTGTCTCATAATGTATATGTCCTGTAACATGTCTGAATATGCAGGACATAATTCTCAAACGGAGAGAAGCAGAATTGTTTCAGGCTATAGCAATTTAAATCTTGATTACTTTCAAGTGTCTAAGAAATCTTTTTAGTGCTTCTCTTCTTTTAAATCTTTCAGTGGTCTCAGTGCTAAGCATTTGTTTTCTAATAAGCTGTTAAAAAAATCTAATGTTTATGTGAAAAGTTTTCAAACTGCTTTTACTAAGAAAGAATTTTCTTGTAAGTTATTTGGCAACTTCTGGGATGAGGTAGAAATAAGCCTAAAAAAAAATAACATAACTTTCGTGTTTCAAGTGTAGCATAAGCTAATGTGACTGCATGAAATATATGAATTTTGTAGCACAGTCCAAACCCAATAATCTATAACAATATAAAATATTCATAATTCTCTCATAATAAAAAATTATTATGGATTTTTCCACTGCTTTGAGTGGACACAGATGAGGTACACCTAATCCTTTTCTCACTTGTGTGAACTGGGTGTGTCAATGACAATAGGCAGGACCAAGACTTGTTCACACAGGAAAATCAGTGTGAATAAAACTGGGATGTACAATACAATGCCCTGGAAAAGGCAGTCCTGCTCTCCTGCTCCTTACCACCTCTCCCCTACTTGTGCCAACATCAACACATGTGTGGCCATGTGCTAAAGCAGATCCAGGAACCAGCTTGAGTTGAATCTGCAGTGGCAAGAAGAGAGGTTCGTTTCTTTTTTTGGCTGGCATAGTGAGTATTGGGCTGTGGTGGATGAGGAGGGAAAGGAAGGACTCTGCTGTTAGACCCTATGCTTTTATAATATGGAGAGTCTTGGGAAAATAATTTCTTAACTTGGGCTCCTTAGCTTGCCTTGCCTTTCTTTTTCCAAGCTCCTACCAACAGTCGGTGAAGTCCCAGCAGACCACATAGCTGTAAAATTGTCACTGTAAAGATGAGGTCAGAAGCAATTAGTGCACTGTATATCAGCTTTTTGGGCTACAGACTATTAAGTTCACTACCTGGAAAACATCATAGAGAGAATAAAGATTTGTTGAAATCCTGAAGTGTAAAAATAAGGTCTTTCAGTTAAGTTCACTGGGTTTATACAAGTGCTGGGTTTATACAAAAACTTCTTTTTCTACAAGAGTAGAAAAGAAGGCAGAATCTAACCCAGATGTTCAGACTGCAAGAGCTAGTGCTGAAGAATTCCTGAATATAGCACTTCTACAGATTTTGTAATGCATACAAATAGTAGTACATTTATGCCTACTTCCAGTAACAGCCTGTCCATTGCTGAAAAAAATATGCATTTGGTTAAATTATTTTAGGAAGCAATTATTGCTTTCTTAATCCTGCAGTAACTGATACACAGGAGACTGGTCACTTCTGAACACTGTAGACTTCATGCCTACATGACTTCCATTCATTTATGAGCTTTTACTTTGTTTTTAATTATTGGCAACACTTAAAAGGTCTTTCACTGTAAGGCTTTAATCCTCAAAATTAGATAACGTACTGATTTTACCCACTCTTTGATCATCACTTAGAAATATATCCTGGTAACTCACGTGTTCTTATGTTCTATATCTGGCTTTGATAGCAGTATTTATCTTATCTGGCAATATACTCCTGGGAGTGTTACTTAGAATACAAAGCGACATATAAGCCTGTGGATAAGTCTTTGTGGTACTCAATCTCACAAGTCATATATTTTACACTGTGTTGTGTTTTCTGTACTTGTTTCCTCTCCCCCCCAATAGTGTATATAAAAGCTGAGATCAAGTTTCAGTGTATCAGACTTTAATTCAATGCTGCATTAATTTTTAGCATCTAAGTCATTAACTCAGGGCTTGAATTCCGTTACCAAGCAAATAATGGTTGCTGTAGTGACACCCTACCTCTTGATCAAGACAATTCTGCTTGCCCCTAGCAGCCTCTACACTGCAATGAAGTTAATCTCATTAAACATCAGAAGTCTTGACTGCCAAAAAAATGGGAGGTTTATCTGTGTTTTAGCTTGATGGTGTGGCACAGGGTCTGGTACAATTGCTGCTCCAGGGGCTGGCATGGAGTGGGGTGTGGTGGCCAGCAGGCTGGTTATCTCAGGCTACCAAAGTCACCGGATGAACTAAAAGTCTGTGATACCTGTAGATAGAATACTGTGAGTCCTGTAGAGCCAATGGAGAGATGTGGACTCTCCCATGGATGTTAACTTCAATCAAGTAACTAATAAAACTGTACCTCTCTGTTGATTTTGGCATGAAAAGTATATTCCTCAAGAATCTGTGTGAACACCACTCCTGTGCCTAACATCTAGCTCACCCATGGAGCAGGGAGGCGGGCATGCAACTTCAGTAGCTTGTAAGACTCTGCTGTGAGTATTGTCCTTGAAAAGTCTTGCTGGCAAAGTCTGCCAGCTTGGGCAGGGGTACTGCTTAGGAAGGTTTCTGAAGTCAGTGGATAAGAGCAGAGATTTAAACCCCAGGTAATCTCTGAGAAATGTGAAATACAGCTTCAGTGAAGGCAGGATTTCTGTCTATAGGATTAACTTTTTGCTTAAAGACAGGCACATGCTTGCCACTTGTTGAACTGCAGCTTCTGTGAAAAGCATTCTTTTCTTCACTGCATTTTGCTTCAGGTTTCTCGTAACCACTTCAGGACTTTAACTCATCCTGCCCCATCAATAAGGCTTTGAGAATGTGGCCCTGAAAGAGACATCCTGGTTTATAAACTCCATTTTTTCCTACCACATCATCGAGTCCCTTTCATTAGTTTATCCTTATTCACACATCTAAGACATTTTCTATAAACTTAGCCTCATCCTTGAAGCTTCCAAAATGTGTTGCATTTATGTTGTTTTATTCTTCTGATACTATGTTTAAGCAAGATAATTCCGTGCACTCGTAGCAACCAGCACCAAGGGGCCATCAACACAGAACAAATACATGCAAAATTGTTACCAAATGTTCTTGGTATATACTTTTCAGTAAAAGAGAAATAAAAAACATGCATAGTCTGATTTCTCAACGCAGCCACTTAATTACTTACTTGACAAGCACTGAATAATAAAGTGCAAATTAATTCCTTCAATATTTTGAATTCTTTCATCTGCAAGGTACAGAAGATTTTCAGTGAGTGGGTGGTCTAAGAATTTGCCTTTTGTTCAACAGTTTTTCTTGATACGTGAATAGGTCTGTGTTTCCTAACTGAATCAGTGAAACAGTGATGCATTACCGAATAATTCACAAATCAAATTGGTGGGGAAGGGGAGAAAACATGAATGAAGATCTTTTGCAAAAGATTGACTATTGAAAGTGGGAGCTACTGGTAATGAGCTCCAGACATATTGCTGTAGGAGAGATAAGAGCAGGAAATGCTTTGGGCAACGTTGTTCTACAGAAATAGCCTTTTTTAAATGCAACATGGCTGGCCTGTCTTTATCAGTATAGCTGTTGAAAGGATTGCATTAAATGAATTGTGCATTAAATGAATTGTACAGTAAATGACTTGTGACATGCCGGGCTCCTCCTTGTTTCAGATTCTACTTTGTGATGTTGTTAAGCTGTATGACTGGAACAGCGCACTCTTTCAACAGGTAACATGAAGAACTTCAGCTAATCTTCTCTGTAGTTCCCTGTTATCTAGCATTAATTAAAAGATTATCAGCATATTTTCATTTGATGGGAAAGTGTCTGGGTTTTATTTTTTTACAGGCATGAAAGGAGTGCCTGATACAATTTGGGAAATCACTGGCATTCAAACAAGTATTCTTCTGAACCCAGACAGTTATATAAGTTTCTCTGGGTGCCATTGCCAATTTACTGAAAGCAATTTTTCTGCTGTTACGTATTATTTCAATGATGTTGTAAAGACACTAAAACTGGAATATTTTCTACCTCTTGTTCTAAAGACTTTATTAGTTTGAGAACGTCAGATTCCAAACAAGTAATTACTCAGCGTTAAGTTTTTTCCCACTCTTCTTTCTGAATAAACTCAATTTCTGGACAGGCTTTCTGAGAAATTCCAAATGAGGGAAAGATCAACCAGGCAGTAAACAAAGGCAAAAGTTCAGTTGTCATGGATGTATTTTTGAGTCATGTCCCAAAAGCACTGTTCCTAGAAATGTGTGCAGGTGTGTAAGCATGACTGTACCTCAAACAATACAGTAATTAGTAGTTCTAAGGACTTTGCTGTTGGCAGAAGAAAAAACCCCATGATTTTCAGTTAGAAGTCCACAATTTAGGCACAGAAAATTCAGAGCAGATGTTCCTTGCAAAAGCTTGGCTCTTTGGCGGGAGATAAGACTTTGGAATAAAAATGTCTACAAAATACCCACTAGCACCTTTTCAAGATGTTTGTTTGCTGATTGAGTAAAAACCAAAGTGTTTTTGCTTACACAGAATCACAGAATCATAGAACAGCTAGGGTTGGAAAGGACCTTAAGATCATCCAGTTCAAACCCCCCTTGCCATGGGCAGGGACACCTCCCACTAAACCATGACACCCAAGGCTATGTCCAACCTGGCCTTGAACACCGCCAGCGATGGAGCATTCACAACTTCCCTGGGCAACCCATTC
>JANRGW010039084.1:0-13650 GCA_024733675.1 Psilopsiagon aymara
TGAACACCACCAGCAATGGAGCATTCACAACTTCCCTGGGCAACCCATTCCAGTGCCTCACCACCCTTACACTAAAGCATTTCTTCCTCATATCCAATCTAAACTTCCCCTGTTTGAGACTGAACCCATTACTCCTTGTCCTCTCACTACAGTCCCTAATGAAGAGTCCGTCCCCAGTATCCCTACAGGCCCCCTGCAGGTATTGGAAGGCTGTTATGAGGTCTCCACGCAGCCTTCTCTTCTCCAGGTTGAACGGCCCAACTTTCTCATACTATCTTCATATGGTTGTATGTTTCTCCTCTAGAGTATCTAGATGTTCTTGGTGATTTTAGCTGGTATGTACTTATCACATAAGGGCTTATTTGTGCTGTTTTGGGTCCAATCCTCAAAGTGGTTCAGGACAGGACCTTAGAGGTTTGAGATAGGATACTGTATTGCTAAGCCAGGAGCTCAGCTATGAACTAAGCTATGTATTTGTATAGTTTTAATTAAGGACAAATTAGATCAATTAGTGGCTGGATGTCTTTGCTCCTGCTTTCTTCTATTCCTTCACTATTGCTCTATTTCTGTCAAATAAACCTATTAATTTTTTTAAATATGGAATTAAATACCATTATTTTTTCAAATAGATTCTCAGGGAAAATTCTTCTCCATTGTAATAGTGAAAAGCCTTGGTAGTGGCCGGGTAAGCCTCAGGCTTATACATTTAGAATCCCATTAAAAGCAAGAGGCTGTAAGGCATAAGGGATTTTCAGAAGTCCTCCACACAGGCCTGTTCACTGAATGTGACAGGAAAATGTTTAACATAATAAAACTCTGTTTTTTTCTTTTTTTTAGAGTATTCATGAAAGATTGTGTAGGTTTTAACTTGTTCATAGTTACCGTATACACGGCATGCTCTATTAACTGCGTATGGCTGAGTGGTAGTTTGACCGCTTCCCTTGGGTTTTAGAGCCCTTCCCAGTGGGGAAACCCTCTGGAGGAAGTCTGAGACTTTCTCTTCCCAAAGAAGCAGCTGGCTACACTTGGAGGAGGAAGTTTGGGGACTTTAGAAGTGACATATGAGCAGCAGGGTATATACAACATGTAGCACAGCTGAGATCAGAAAATGCTGAGAAAGACGGAACTGACACATAAGCAGGGCTTGTGTAATAGGGGATATTTTTCATCAGTGACTAGAGGTGACTTTTATTGCAATTCAAGATTCCATTGAAAAGAGTTTGAACTGAGAAGAAGCTTAAATGAAAAAAGATTTGCACCTGCAGACACAGCCCATAGATGGAATTAATTCTCTGTTTCTGTTCCTTTCTTGAGTTTCTTCTATTTCAGAAAGTCTTATACTTGGTTTTGATCTTAAAATCTTATAGTTTTGCATGGGTTTTTGTTTGTTTTAAAGTCTGCTTGTGATGTGGCTTATGTACTTTTTAAGAAGAAAGCTTCTTAAAAAGGCAGTTTTACATCAACATCCTGGCAGTCCTAGGAACTAATAGAATACAATATTTTGGGTGGAAAGGACCTGTAATGGTCATCTAGTCCAACTTCCTGCCCAGTTCAGAGATGACCAAAATTTAAAGCATATTATTAAGCGCATTATCGAAGTGCCTCTTAAACACTGAAGACTCAACTTAATCTCTCGGAAGCAGATTTGACCATCTTCTTGGTAAAGAAGTGTTTCCTAATGTTCAGTCTAAACCTCTCTTGGTGCAGCATTGGACCATTCCTGCATATTCTGCCACTGGATACCAGGGAGAAGAGCTCAGCACCTTTCTCTCCACTTCCCCTCCCCAACAAGCTGTAGAGAGCAATGAAGTCATCTCAGCCTCATTTCCCCCAGACTAGACAAACCTGAAGTCCTTAGCTGCTCTTCACAGGTCATTTCTTCCAGCCCTGTCATCAGCTTTGTTGCCCTCCTCTGGACACTTTCAGGGTTCTTAGCATCCTTCAATCATATGGCCCAGAACTGCCCCACAGAACTCAAGCTGAAGGTCAATACAGATAGATAATCCTCTCTCTTGACTGGCTGGTGATGCTGCTTGATGCACCCCAGGATGCAGTTTTGCTACAAGGGTCCACTGCTGACTGCTATTGACCAGCACCCCCAGATCCTTTTCTGCAGGGCTGCTTTCCAGCCACTCCTCTCCCAGCTTATATTGTCTCCAGTGACAGTATATATTCGATTTTGACCTTATAGTAAATCTATAACTGATACAGATCTTTATTTTGCTAGAAAAATTTGGAAACTCTGCAGCTGTGCAGGATAAATCTGACTCTGAACTCAGTCAGATAAAATAACACTCCATAACATCTATTCAATTACTGTCCCAGGGACAAAAATGCCCCACTTCTAGTTATCACTTTTTTGTTGTTGCTCTCCTTTGACTCCTGCAGCATTATCTTGTGCAATTGATTACCCCTCAACTTTCTAATGTCTTCTGCCCTGAGGTTATGAATGTTCTGGAATCATATTGAGTAGTGGAGAATAAAAGAATCTGAAAACTCTTTTTCTTCCATGAAACAGAGGCTTACAAAGGAAGTCCATCACAAGAAGGATAGTTGCTTATTTTCCCTTTATTTTTCTTTTCCTATTTTATTTTGTTAGCAGATTGTATGCAGTTTGTTATTCAGCACCTCAGCTTTTCAACCATGCTGCAGTATAGCATCTGCCTCCCACAGCTGAAAGTATGGTTCATTAGCTACGTGCAAGCTGAGGATCATCAACACACCAGGACTACATCACCAGGCAATTTCTGATCCACATGTATGTATTTTGTATCATATATATTCCCGTAAATGTATATTCCTTCCCCCCAGCCCCTTCTGCGGCATTACAGTGTGCTACTGTCACTGAGAGAAGGAAGATGCTGTCATAAGAAGCTTGTGCTTGCCATGGGCAATTTGGGAAGCCACTGCTGAGGCTTTGTCTGGCAAGGTGCATCAGCACTGCACTTTGTTCATCTCCAGCAGTATCAAGGGAGGACTGGAGAAATTCAAGAGACACTACAGGGCTCTAAGAGCAAAAGTGAAGGACATGAGAGCTCCAACTGTAATCCTAAACTGTCCTTGTTATATGGGCCAGCCTTCGATGGATGCATAACAGGAGTTAGTAACTGGCTGTGTGGCTGGTCTTGCAGGCAGACTCTTGGCTTTTGTAACCAAGGGTCCTTGTTTGGAACACAGAGCAAGAGACAGGACCTATCCAGAAATTATATAAGTACTTTTACCAACAGATTTGTCAAGCAGATGAAGCTTTGAAGTTTGTATAGTCAGGGTTTGCATTAACATCTTATGGCAAGATGAAGCAAACAATGGCAGTGCATGAGATGGAGTAATAAAAGTCTTGGGAAGGGTAAAACTGGTCAAAAGAGGGAACAGCAATATCTGTACAGAAATCCATACAGCCTGGAAAATAAGATGGAACTAGATCTTAAGTATGTGGATGCAGTGCTGTGATGCCATTAGAGTTGTCAGGATGGAGTGGATGGCTTGTATGACTGGAGATCTGTGATGATGGATAGATAAAAGCTTCTTCAGGAAAGATAGGCAAGGAAAACAAAGAGTACCTCTCTATGACAAATTGCTGCTCAGATGTGTGGAGCATTCTACAGCCTAAACAACAGGCTGACTGAGTGCTTTTAGGTCAGCATCAGAAGAGAGGCCACTGAGAGCGACATTGTACAGGGGATGTTAGGGGCTACCTGGTCAGGGTAAAGTACTGAATGAAATCTCCAGATCATTGTGTTGCTATGGGTCTGGAGAGTCTGTCCTGCCATTTACTGAAAGGGCAGTATGGAGGGATGTAAGCAATTTGAGAGGCTTCTGGAGGGTACCAGGGTTGGCTTTTTGACATGGATTAGCTCAGGTGCAGATGCTTGTGCAATACAGATACATGGTGAGGTGAGTCCTAGTGCCTATGAATTCTTGGACTAAATGTGGCATGAGCATGATGATAACTGGAGCTGGTCATAAAGGAGATTCTAAAGTGGTTGGTTTCTCCTCAGAAAGATTCCTTCTTGAACCTTTGCATTATATATATATATTACATATGCTATATTTTGTAGATATTAAGTTGCTGTTGCTTATTTTTTTTATTAAGTATTGTTAAATAAACATATTTATTAATTTTATGCAAATAATATTATAAGGGATTATAAACTGTGTTAAAGACAATCTGTCATTTGGAGTAAAATCAGTGGATAGAGCTGAAGAACTAATATACTGCAATTTCTTTTTGCAACTATTGTATCAAAGATACATAATTTAAGAGAAAAAATCAGCCCAAACAAAGCCAACAAAGCAGATGCAAACATTCACTACACCTTATCTGTGACTGTCCAATTCATGTTGCTTGTTTTTCTGAAACTTTAAATGACCCAGTATAAACATATAGACCAAGTGCAAGGTCAGTTGAGACCGTTCAGAAGGCAGTGGCAATAAGCACAGTTTATCAATCTGTATCTTTATAAATCAACAAATTATATCCAGACTAATAAAAGAATTATGAGGATGTTTTTGACATGATGATGTAGTCCATATGATTTATGGTGTGACCAAGCACACTAAAAGGCTTCTAAAGGATAAGGTTTGTTTTGGCTGGGGACAAAATATGATATCAACTCTTATATGCTACTAATTTTTAGCGTTAGAAAGAAATAATGCCCTCATGAAATGTTCCTGTGTGACTTTTTTCTCACATTGAGGTCATTCAAATGTGGATGCTTATGTTATTAGCCCAAAATGCCCTCAGGAAAATGTCCTTGAGCTGAATGGAGTAGCTCATCCCTCCCAGAGAATCTCATATCTACACCTTCTATACTAAATTCATGATTCTGAGGACTATCACTCAAATACGCAGTATAGAGATTATTGTTTTAACCAAATAATTGTGATTGTAGACTGCAGCATAAATCTAAGCCAGAAGGAGTATTAACACCCATAATTTACTCCTGTGCCTTGGTCACGTCCTTTTCTTCTGTCCTTTAGCCTTGGAAAATGCAAGATGACATGTGCTTTCTCTCTCCTAGTGACTAGCAACTATAAATGTAATTCAAATGTTTTGCTAGTGTTTAACATAGAAGACTATGGGTCATTATTGGTATATTTTATTAAAAGGAATAAAAAAATCATATCCATCTCAACTTCTAGCCATGGCATTTGATTATGCCCACATGAAACTTCATTCAGCCATCAGCATAGCACTCCTTTCTGAAACACGTAAAACGTGGTAATTCTTACGAATGTTCATTGGTTGAATGTACATCTTTCTATTCTTTGGACATGTCTAGTGGTTAATATTGGAAATAAAATGAATCTTTGCTGTTCTATACTGAAACTTTGAAAAAGAAAGAGTGGGATTGTCACTGTTGTTATTCAGAATACTCAGATCACCTCTCTAAAATATTTTGATCTAAAAATAAGAGAAGGTGACAGCTCCTTCTATAAAATCAAGATCTTACCACTTATGCTTTAGCATATTTGTGAAAGTTAAGAAGTAATCTGCCTCAGGTTTCCGAAATCTCCTTAATATGGAAAAGAAGCTGGATATGCATTTAGCTAAAGAGATAATAGATTGGGAATATCTAGACAACTTTGAGCAAAGAGGCAAGATCACTGAGGAGTGGAAAACACCCCACCTGGATCTGTAACAGAAATCACAGAGCAAATAAGTGGTGCTGTGACTTGCAATCTTTCTATTCAACTATTTATTGCCTACTCGCTTAAGAGAGTTTTCATTTGTGTAAAGGTATGGTGAACATCACTGATGATGCAAAATTATATCCAAGGAGACTGCATTCTCCACTGTTTACAGTCTTCTCTATGACTTCTCTGGGGAGTGGCTCATAATTTAACATGTCTGTAGTTGGACTCTTCCCATCAGAAATCCAAGAATTAATATTCACATTAATCTATAGGTTTTGTTCTTCCACTTCTTCCTTTCAAGATATTTTGTATTGCAGCTGTTGTGCTTGCAGAACTTGCATTATCATTTATTCACAATGTAGTTTGTTTTCCTGACTACAAAAATGTATTTAATCTGCATTTTCATTTGTTTTAAATTTAGAGGGGATGAAAACCAACTGTAATTATACTATCAGACCATATGGTAAAGTAAGATCCATAGACGTACATTAATTTATGTGATGTACTTTACTTTCAGAAAGTGGTGTTTGAACACGGGGAAGCTTAAATACTGCCCAAATTAGGACAGCTGTGCCACGTCCTTAGAGGTTTTATCAGAATATCTTTGCTTAATCCAAATAAAAGTGCCAGAATTAATGTTATTCTTATGAAATGTGGTGCAGGGGGACTTACAGTAAAACCTAACAATTCCCTGACTCTTTTAGGTGAAGTAAGAAAGAATATCTTTATGGATGGTGATTAAATGAAAGACTTGCTTTTGGATTCAAAACAGTATAATGTTATGCTGGTCATTAAAGTGAACTGCTGTTTTCCTCTTGCTTTTATGACAGAATTGAAGAGAAAAGCACTTGAAAAATACTGATCTTGTAGGATGAAAGAGTATAATATGATCCTTTGCAAGTGGCAATTTGCAGAAGTAAGTGCTGAGTTCATGGATGTTCAGGGAGAGGGATTTAATCTGATTTTAGACATCTGGAAAGAGAAGTCTGCAGTAAGCTAGTAACTTCTGTAGTCAATGGAGAAAAATAGATACTGTATGGAAATAGTCTCCATGTGTTATTCTCTTCAGATCTTCTATATTAAAAAATCAGTCTCTTTTCAAAGAATTTGCTTTCTGCACAGGCAAACACACAAAGGGAGCCTGTGTTTGGGGGTCAGAATGACTGTTTCAGTTTGGGAAGGGTAATAGAATAGAGCCGTAGACTTCCAATGAGCTACCTTTTCAGAGAGGGGCTAGTGAAGTTATTTTGATTTGCTCAGGGCTTATCCAGTCAAATTCTAACAGTCTTCAGTGCTAGAGATTTCACAGCCCCTTGGGACAATTTAATCCTTAACCATCATCACAGAAAATACTTTTTTCCCTTGTGTTCCACTAGAATTTCCCTTCTTGTAACTTTTCTGTTGGTAGTCTTTAGATTCTGGTCTCTCCTTAGCAGCAAGACTTCATCGTATTTGTCCTGTGCTAATTCTAGCAGGTGTCTGTCAATAAGATAGGCCTTGGTTCAAGAGATATCCAGGTTTCTTATTTGATGCAGCCAGGATGCATTCATCTATTTCCCATTGGCCCTTTGGGAGCATAATAGCTTTTCTGTTTCCATCAGTGAGAACTGAGATTCATCTCTCACTGTGTGTGTTTTTTCTCCCCTCTCACCAATCTTTATTTATAGGAAAGATACAAAAATGAAGAGAAATTAAGCATACGTCAAATATTGTGGGGATACTTGTGCTTAGAAGATTTACGGTGTTCTTGTCTTTTGTCTTTCATGCTTCATTCAGGAACAGTTGTGTAGTGTGCAGACTGTAATAGTACTTATGCTCACAGGCTTTGAAGGCAGATTACAATGGTTCACACAAAGGCGTGTCATTATTGGAAGTGAAATTTGCTTCTGTATATAGAGTCCCTTTCCAAAGCTGATGTTCCACTGAGTTGGTCATTTGGTACTCTTGATTTATTATTAAAAAATTACTGACCTAATGATTAACACTGTTTCACTGAGGGCTGTATTCAGAGCTGTGACTGAATCCTTTGATTTCTTGTTGCATTAGCAGACCTCTACCTTTGATCACTCCAGATAAGTTTTCACCTCATTATCCATGACAGTGGTGTTTCTGTGATAATCCTTAATGAAAATGTGCTGTATGTGACTGAAGCAGCTGTTTACTTCTGTGTTTAAAATCATTGTATGGTTACTGGAGGAATCTTAATTTTCTGCTGACAGCACACTGAAACTTTCAGTGTTGAGAATGTATGTTGTTATTCTCATGGCCAGAATCACAAAATAATTATCACTTAGGAATGATTTTTATTGAAACAGTTCCTAGCTTTAGACAATTTATCACAAATTTCAGCTTTACAGAACCTGGGCAAAATATTGAGGGTAAGTATGAAGAGTACTCAGGCAGATGGATATTTGTTGTAGGCATAATGCATGAAAGTCTTTTGAAGATCAAATGTTTATATTCTATACCATCCATTTGCTCTAAGCATGTGGTTGCTGTTTGACTAATTCAGTAGTAGTCCTGTTTTTCCTGTCCTTTTTTTTCCTTGTTTTTTCTACTCTTTATTACTCTGAACCAGTAATCTTACTAAAAGAAAGTGAAATAAGTGTTACATACTTGATTATGATTCAGTTGTGATGAGTTGGCCGTTAAAATCAGATGGTACTAAAAGTTTACAAATGACATTTCCTGTTAGAGAGGAGCACCAGCTGTATAGCTTGGACATGGATTTCAAGCCACAAAGATGCACAAATCTGTGGGTTTAGTTTTCTTGTCTATCATCACTCTATATTTAGAGATGTATTTTAGAGATGCCTCTCTAAAGCATGTTTTCTCTTTTGTAAATTGCATCCTATTTCTGTCCCCCTACGCCCCCCTCATTCTGTACAATTAACTGTATTTTAATCTAGCTGTATGATGCACTCTGTTCTGAACAGGGACCATCATTTATTATAGTCATTTTCTGCAGTGTCTGTAAATTAGATAATTATTCTCACGAAGCTTTCCAAAAGGAGAGAGTCAAGTCGGGTTTTGCTCAGCAGTGTATGCATTCTGAGTAATTCAGCAGTATCCAAATAATTATCTCTCTTTAGAGTTCTGAGGCAATAGAACAACCGCCAAAAGCAACAGTGAACTTCTTTTCCCAGGGGGAAAGAAAATGCAGTCTAAAAATCTTATGCTGCTCTCCTCCTAGGTCTCACAAGCTAAGCAGGCTCTGGGTGCAAACCCAGGCTCTCAACTCTTTGAAAAACTTTGGAGTCATATATTAGGACCTGGCACTAACTCCTAAACTGTTAAAAATCAGAACATAAGTTTGGGCATTTTGAACTGAATTGTTGCTGGAAATCCCACACTTTGGTAAGAAGACATCGTTCATAACCAACAGTTACATCTAAATTTGGTGTTAAACTTTAGTTCAGCTGATCATCTGTTCCTTAACTTTCCTGTTTTCAGTGTCAGCATCTCTATGCATGAATAATTCTAGCTAATTTTCTTTTTTAGATAGCTTCACACTTAAACAGTGGAGATTTAGGTTAGATATTAGGAACAAGTTCTTTACTGTGAGGGTGCTGAGACGCTGGCACAGGGTGTCTGCCCCCTCCCTGCCAGTTTTCAAGGCCAGGTTGGACAGGGCTTGGAGCAACCTGCTTTGATGGAAGGTTTCCCTGCACATAGCAGAGGGGTTGGAATTGAATGATCTCAAGGTCCTTTCCAACCTAAACCATTCTATGATTCTAAGACTCCCTCACAAAAATTCATCCATGCCACTTTTTTCTGATGAAGGAAGAAGAATATCAATGTGCTTTTCATTAGTTTCATTCTTAATTCTCACTCCTTTGAATGTTCAGTGTTACCATTGCAGTGATTTTAATGTAGGGTAGTGACTCCATGGCTTAGTTTAAGCATGACTTCAGATTTCATTTCCCACTGCTTGTGGTTACAAAAGGTTTACTATAGTGAAGAAGCCTCCATCTATCTAACATCTAACTGAATCAATTAAAAATAGCAGTCTGCTTAGGGCTGTGAAGGTGTATTATATGACACATAATTAGCACAGTTATTTAGAAATAGAACTGCATTCTGGAAGCATACGCCTATTCATTTTTCTTAAGCATTCTTCCTTTCCTCCCAGAATGTCTTTTCCATGTTTGTCTCAGTTGAGAAATGATGTCTTGACAAGAAATCTGACCTTATTGTTGCTCCACAGGGCTATGTCCAAGAAAGCAGCAGTTCAGAAATTAATGTCTTCATTTCTGATTGACCATTTTTTTTCCAGGGCTTTGAAAAATCAAACCACCAGTTCTTTCTAACATTGCTACTCCGTATCTCAAGAAAAAAGTTCAGTGCTGTAGAAGGACAGGTATAAGCTGGCATACTTCCATTTCTGAAAGAATCTATGCAAGAAATACTGTGGTGGAAGGAATAAGCCTGTAAGGCTGCTGTGTTCCAACCTGACAGAAATCTCTATACTCCAATGGAAACAAAGATGAGCTCTTCCCTCTCCTTGCTGTTACAGTGTTCTTATCTGGTAGGTGAAGGTAAACAAGTAAGCACCTCAGATGATAAAGACATATTTCCAAGCTTACACATACTAGTATTAGTCTTTTTTTTCCCCCTTGCAAATACTAGACAGCATATAACAGAGTAATGTATTAGTGTCAATTTCAGAAGATGCTTTCAGTCACCTCCGTAGTAAAAAGCTGTCTTAAGACACGAAGTGAAGGTATATTTTTACTGGTTTCCTGAACTCTGATGAATTGGATGGCTGCAGTTTGAGAATAAGGTATATTCTGAAGATTTAAACTTGCTTACAACAAAGTGGTCCAAAAAAATCGAATGTTTTATTGACCAGAAGGCTTCTGAAGGCAAGTGCTTTTAACTTACATAAACCATTATGCTGTCCTGCAGACAGGATGATGTAACATGAAGTCAAACATATTTGTTTGACTACTTTGGCTCCCAATTTACTTTTAGTCCTAGCATGAAACCTTTATTCCTAAACCATAATACCTTCATGTTCCTTGCCATGAGTCTTACTGTTAGAACTTAGTGGCCAGTATAAATAGGAGGTGATTTATTGTGGAGAGGTTGATAGGTATCCACTGAAGAGCTCAGACTGCTGCCTGGCTGTGTTGACAAGTGTCAGTCTGCTGCTTGTACAGAAGCTTGCTTCATACCTGGGTTTAACAATCTGTGATGACTCTTGATCATCTGACTGCAGTGGTGTTCACTGGCTTTTTTCTTTTAACAAAGTATCAGAAAACAACAAACTTTAACAACCCTTGATCTTTTGCTACATTAGTTTTCTCTCTTATATTAAATTCCATCTATTGTTTGCTAATGCAGGTGATTTAAGCTAACATGATTACATGGCAGGTTTTACAAATTCTTTTTTTAGCCTGGAAGGATGTGATGCTATTTATGAGTCAAAATAGACTACATTTAATTGTCACTGAGCCTATGATTCATTTGGCAGGATTAGTGGAATTTACTGATTTATCTGTTTATTTTGTTGTTGTCATACAGTGCCCTTTACTTAGTGATGGAATAATAATACATTTGGGTTTGTTTGCTTGGTTTTTCCTCATTAGTAAACAGTTCCAGACTCTCTTCATTTGCTTAAGCCATATGCTTTCCAGAGGCTTTGGCCATTCATCTAAAATAAGAGGCATGATGCATGATGTGCTATGCGCAGTTTACCTTGTGTTGTCCCAGGTGTATCAAGTATAATGGAGACATTTTCTTTTTTTCTTCTTATTTTATATGTGGTACTATTAATTTCTGTGTATATACTGTTGCTGCAAGTTTGCCAGCAGCTGAGTTAGAAGCTGCTTGCTAGTAATGTGGGAGTGAGAAAGCCTATTAGAGTTATTTTAACTCTTGAGTGGTTGCTTTGAATTTTATGACAAGAAATCCCTTGTGTGTTTTTAATACAAAACCCCAAAACCCTCAGCTCTCCCAAAATTAAATTCACTGAAAATTGGAAGATACAGATCCTTCTGGAAAAAGGTTTATTTGGAATAAATGAAGAAACTTTTACAGGACTGGACATAAATTATAGAAAGAGAAACACTAGGTTCCATATAAATTACTCTGAAAACCTATAGAATTTAATAGAAAATGAAAGTCTCTATAAAATTGCTTTTTAAACCATCTTATAAATTGTTAAAATGAGGATATCATTCTCTTTTAAATTCTTTAAGGATGTTCTGAGAGTTTCTAATTCTCCATTCAGTTTTAAAGGAGTGATCCCAATTCTACAATCTTTCTCTCATGACTGGATTTATTGGCATCAATGGATTTGTTCAGAAATTCAAAACCTATGATGTACATCATGCTAAGTTATAGAAAAGTTATCCAATGTAGAACATTACTTTATAATGTAAATCATTCACACTGTAGATTTTGATATTCCTAGGGGAAAAATCTATAGACTCATTTGGCAGACGGTTACCACACTAGCATGGACAGCTGAATTCATGTCCAGAATAAAGGAAACAGGCTTAAAACTGACCAAATTATTTCACCAATGGAACAAAACAGTCCCAGAAAGTGGTATGTCACCCTCGGAACATCTTTACACATGCACTTGTTTTCTAAACTGTTGAGTATATTCATCCCTGTAGACCCCAAAATGCTACAGAGGGAGCAGTCCAGCAAGGACTGGCCTTCTGCTTGTTCATACATAATTGTCTAAAGGGAAGATGACTGATCTAAGCCAGTTTTCTAAGTGCCCTCTGTGATAAAGAGTGGGTGAAGATCTGAGGAAGAGGGAGCTCAGTGTGATGATTCATGGTATTTTAAAGTCAACTTCTAGGAACTTTCAGTCTCAGTCAGTTTCTGAGAAGTCTGTCTCTTTTTAGGAAAAGCTGACTCATCTTCTGAAGGTGCCAGTTTCTCTCTATGATGACAAGCTTGTTTTGAGCACAGAGGCATAGCTCCATGTATGTTACAGAAAGATGTTAAGAATTGCTGTCTAGGCTTGTATCAGTTGTGTCTGCGAGTTCATCGGGTGAAATCTGGACGCTCAATAGAAGAGGTATTTCTCCAAACAGAACCTTCTCTCACCCCATGTCCCTGTGAATGATTGCTAGTTAAACTAGGGCTCTACCTCATGTCAATAGGTAAGGGCAGGCACAGTCACAATCATTCCTGTTCGTAGTGATAGTCCTCACTATTCAGTATTTACAATAAAATCATTAACGACACAGAAAGAAAAACAGATTGTGCTGTTTTCCAATACTAAATCCTAGACTATGGCCTTCCCTACTACTGACTACTGTGAAATTCACCATCGGCATTTTACTTTAAGGTTGTTAATGGACAACTAAATGGAGATCTTTGATTTGTTTTTCATTTTGACTTATGCTTCTCTTTGAATTTGAGTAATCTCATTTGCTTAACCCATGGCAATTACCCTGAATGCATTTGCAGAGACCAAGATCTTTATGGTTTGTGAAGATGGTTTTTATCCCCCCCCCCCCCCCTGAATTCAGACCCAAATCCTTTATGTTTCAGGTCTGTATTGCAGTTAGCTTGACTACTTATTTTGAAGGGAAGCTCAACACAGAGACAGTAATTGTGTTTGCTTTCCTGTCAGGTGACTATGCTGTAATACAGTTTTGATACACCACACACAAGATTTTAAAGCATTTGTATGCTGACTGTCTCTTGCTTTCTTTTTTGTCTTTGTCAAAATAGTACTCCTGCAAGCCTTAGGTTTTACAAAAGGTGAAAAATATAGAACCAGGAATCTCCATGCTCCAGCACAAGGAATAGAAGTAGTTTTGAGATTACAACATATTTTCAGGCTTAGAAAATGAAATCAGTTTCATCCAGGAAGAAAGAAAGAAGAAATAAAATAAATAATAAAATAAAATAAAATAAAATAAAATAAAATAAAGGAAAAAGAAAGAAAAGAAAAGAAAAAGAAAAGAAAGAAAAGAAAAGAAAAGAAAAAAGAAAAGAAAAGAAAAGAAAAGAAAAGAAAAGAAAAGAAAAGAAAAGAAAAGA
>JANRGW010039086.1:0-19139 GCA_024733675.1 Psilopsiagon aymara
CTGCAGGCCGCCGGGCTCGCGGGCGGTGCTGGGCCCGCTCCGGCCGCTGCCGCGTCCCCGGCCGTGCTCCGGCGGGGGGAAGGGTGGGGCTTTCCCGGAGAGCCAGAAACAAAGGAGCATCCCGCCGCGCCCCGCTATGGCAGCGGTTTGGCCGTCCTTGGGCGATCCGTGTGTGAACCGTCCCGGCTGAGGCCCGCAGACAGCCTCCATCGCCGCCCGCTGCGGCAGCAGGGCAGCTGAAGCTGCGCGTCAGGAAGGAGGAAGGTGTCGGTGCCATAGCAGGACGGCACCGGGTCTGGGTGCGGGGTGGGCATCTGAGCCGGTGCTCTTGTGTGTTCGGCTTCGTCTGTAGCCAGGTTGCAGGGGATGAGCACGCTTCCTCTGCATACCAACCTCGTCTGTTCCCACTTCTGCTGAGGGAGTGGCTAGGGAAGGCGAAACGTGCGTTTGTCCTGCAAGGGTACACGGAAGGGAACCATGCACCATCTTTGCTAAGAGGTTTCATTGCTTTTATAAAAAGGTAAACAGGTTTGGGGATGTGCTTGTTCCTTGGAGCAGTGATAGCTGATGATCACAGGCAGCCTCACAGGGCGGCACCTCCAGCTGTGTCCTCTGCTGAGGGTAAATACATTTCTGAAGCATGCATCTCAGAGTTAATAGGAACAGCCTGGTCTCCTGCGAGCAGAGCTGTGCGGTTATAAACCTCTCTGAGAATGTCGTTTCACAGCTAATGCAAGCCAGCCTCTCTATTGCCACCAAAAGGGGCAGCCCTGCCCTCCTCTCTGATCATGGCTATGCTTTCGGGTTGCTATTTACACGGCAGTAACTTACCTTGCCATATGGCGAGGCAAGCCTGGGATCTGATCCGGTGGAAAACCAGTCATGCCTTTCCAGAAAATTACCAGAGTTCATTTGAATCATGTTCCTGAGCTAGCTGACCCTGCAGAGCTGCTGCAGGCACAAAGGCAGAGGAGGCGCAGAGGCAGGAGCACCTCACTGAGATCATTCGAGCTGTATTTGTGCATACAGCAGCTCCACTGCAGTGTATCCTTGCTGGTGGAACTGCCTTGTGACAGCTTGCAGTGTCCCACAGATAATGACCTTGTGATCGCTCCCGATAATGACACGTGATTTCTCCAGAAAATATCAATTGTAGTTACCTTAAGGTAACAGCATGAGGTTGTGTCTCACGGTAAGGTGCTCGGAAATGTTAACTGACTCAAGTGAAAGAGCAAGGATTGAAACTAAAAGCTCAGTATGCCTCTTAAACAATACAGCATGTGTGAATGTGTCACTCTTGTATGTACAGATCTTGCTTCCCTCAAAATCATGTGGAGATTCTTATGCCTTTGTGAGTATTTTAGAACTGGAGCCAAAATCTTGATGAATTCATAACAGCTGTGACTTT
The DNA here is from genome assembly GCA_024733675.1 of Psilopsiagon aymara. Classification (NCBI taxonomy): domain Eukaryota; kingdom Metazoa; phylum Chordata; class Aves; order Psittaciformes; family Psittacidae; genus Psilopsiagon; species Psilopsiagon aymara. The sequence goes on from JANRGW010039086.1 coordinate 1,409, forward strand.
GGCTTCCCTGTTTCCAGATTTCTTCGAACTTGCCTGCCTATGACATCAATTCCTGCTGGTTTCTCACATACCCAAAAGCATAGATGCAGTGCAGACCTTACAGAGCTCAATGCTTCTTGGGGAGAGCACATGATAAGCAGCCTGTTCCCAGCACTGCCATAATTTCCCTTCCCACAAGACTATGTACCTCTTATCACATTAGGCAATGCATTAACTGCTTTGAGGATTGTAGCTCACAGATAGGAAACTGTGACACAGAGAAAGTTGGTTTAGTCTTAATCCCTGTTTCTTTGGTTAGGGATTATTTTTCCCCATCCCTTTTCTTAATAATGCTTGATTCGAGCGGGGCTGCTTCCTGGTGGCAGAGGGTACCCATACTACCACTGACCTCCCTTGAAAAGTAGTTACTCAACACCAGAGCAATACTAGTGTCACCCTGGTTGGACCTCTTAGGGGTAAGTTCAGTTAGCATTGGTCTACACAGTATGTCAAGATGTGCAAAATGACTGGGTATGCAGGGAGAGAACCACATCTCCAGGCTCCTAGACCTGACACTAGGATCAGGATAATTCAAGTTGGAGGAGATCTCCAAAGGTCTTGTCCAGACAGACAATCAGAAGTTCATAAACTTTTAATACGGCAAAAGAATGGTAGCCATGTGACATTTCATAACCTTTCCTGTTGCCACAAACTCCAGCAAATCTGGCTAGAGTTGTGCAAAAAATACTGCTTCCCTCACCATCTTTTCTGCCTTCTTTTTGAAGGGTTCTGCCTCCACAACAGTCCCTGGATTGGAAGACACTAATGTTTCTAATCCATTTTAATACATTAAAGTAATCTTTATTAGCAGTCTAAGCTAATTTGTATTGAAGCAGATGGGACTAGTGCATGTGTTTTGTTCACCAACTCCGCTGTGAGGCAGTAATCTCAGGCAAAGAGAAGGTAAGAAATTGCTGGGAGGGGGTGTGACACCTTAAGCCACTAATACTTGTTCTACCCTGCGTATATTTGCACAACTTACGTCTTTTCTTTTTTTGATAGAGGCTATAAACCTAGCAGTTCTGGCTAAGACATGATGTTGGTGGGTGTCAGCGGCTGTGGTTAGGCAGGCTCCAGCTGTGTTGGTGGAGGAGAGCATTACTCACAGCCAAACTCCAGAGACTTATGCCCCTTTCCAGCAGTCTGCAAATCTGCCAGCAGAGCTGATTGTGTGCCCTCTCTCTGATTTATTCTCGTCAGTTCAATCAGAAGCTGATATAAATTAATGTAACTCTTCTGCCATGAACATTTCATTTGGTTCAAAAGTGTCTCTTCATCTAAAGTAATAGCAGACACTGTCAGATAAGTTTAAAGCTATCCACTCTTAGGGTCTGTGTCAGATTAATAAAACTGGTTCTGAATTGATTTGGTTATCATTACATAAATTCTATAGACTGTGTCTAACTCAGATGGCTGGCACGGGCTTTTAGTGGAGCTTCATTTGTAACCTCCTCCCACACACAAAGTTCTGCAGGAGAAGGTTGAAAACATACGCGATGTCTGTGAGTTATGAACTGCCCTTTTCTTTTGTCTTCCCCTTGCAATTTTATTTATCTAGACTACAGGAATTATCATGCCTTCATAATAATCCTTAATGTTCACATGCAAACCTAACTCTACCAAAGCTCTTACAGGCGAGGTTCAGAAATGTAACAATGGAAGGTGAAAATAGGGAAGCAATAGGGAAAAGAAGTTGCGCGTTACATATTCATGGGCATTAACCTTCCAAGGGAAGTTATGCGCAACTCAGTAAAGGCATCAGTAGACACACACTGTTAACTTTTGTACACATACAGGAATTGTTCTTCTGCATAGGTATTTTTATGGTATTATATATATCAATATGATGCATCCACCAACTTCTCTCCTAGGAAAGAATCTGAGTCTGAACCTTGAGAAACTGTGATGGAATGGCAACACAGGAGGATTTAGTCAACATCTTTCACACAAGGTACATTTCAAATTGCTGTGAATTGTTCAAGGGAAAATGACTGATACTCAGATGAGATTTCATTTAAGCCAGAAAGTGAGAGTAGGAGTGGACACAGGTGTTTGTATTTGTCTGGTCAAATGTAGACATCTCTCTTGTAGACCCTTGCCTCTGAGTTAACTTTCCTCTATGTTTTTTCATGGTAGAGAGAGACAGGTACTTTGGGGATGCAATTCCCACTTTGACCAAGGTTGACTGTGCCATGAATGTGTTTTAGTTTTTTACGAGCTTATAGCAGATCTAGCTGATAAGCATAAATGTAAGAGTTGGCACTGCAGATGCCTAAAGGTAGGTGAGAGGAGTCCCAGCTAATGTGTTTGTTGCATTGCTAGAGCCAGAGAGAAAACTGTCACGACAGTTATGACTAGGTTGATTAAAATAATGGTGGAGAAGCCGGTGCTGGATTAATTTAAAATACAGGTAGAAGAGAAGATAGATCTTTGAGTAAGCCCATGGTAGGTTGAAAACAAAAGCAGTTCTTCTGCATTTGAGTCTGTGGACACAGATTAGAAGAATTAACAGAAACCATGCAATTGTGTTTCTTCTCTGTTTATACTTCAACATGCAGAAGCATATTGTGTATGTTGGAGCATTACTCTTTGGAGAAGGAATAAGAAAGTAGCTTATAGTGGTCAAAACAGAGAGACAGGAAGACTTAGAAACCTCAGGGAAAGTAGTCGGGCCTAGGGAGATGTGTGTCAGCAAATGGTAAGTGAAAATGGAACAGGGAAAGAAAAGTTTATTCACATCATCTCAGTCCTGTGGCACACCACTAGATAGTATCGAGTGGCGAAGTCCTCTTTATCTGCCTGCTAGGGTTGACAACTGAGAGGAAATTTCCTGTAATGCACTATTAAGCATGAACCAGAACATTCTGCAGTATAACTTTCATTCATGTGACTTTTAGGCTGGTTTGCCAAAGATTTGACACTTCCGCAGTTGCACGCTCTCTCACTGCAGTAATTTTGAACCCCAATTTCAACTACATTTGCAAAAGAGTGGAGGTATTAACAGTAACTGAATTCCTTTTACTTTTGTAGTAAGTAGCGTTGTAGAAAAGATGGACTCAGATGGTGCCCCTGCCAAGCACAAAGGTTTGCAGAACTTGGCTGGTAAAGATTTCGTCCGACAACCAAGCTGCCCCGGCTGGGCATGACTGGCAGTTCCGCGCTTGGTGCTCTGCACAGTTGCAATACTATGTCTGACCTGTAGGCAGCTGTTTTGTTGAAGTGGTGAGGGATAACTGGGAATAGATACAAAACCATAGGGTACTACACTTTAATAGCTTGAACCAAACAGATGCGTCATCTGAGCCAGTTAACTCAGACACAGCCATTAATTCAGTCATGCTGGTACATATTATTCTGCTTTCCCTGTAGATACTTTTCTGACTTTAAAGTGGCAGTTTCAAGTAAGGGAGCTGTTGGGCAGCTCCTTGCACACACTGATTAGGTGCCCAAACCACTAGAAAAAACATGGTCTGATACATAGTAATGGGTGCCCAGTGGTTTTTATTTTTTAGGCATGTTAGTTCCAGTTCTGTAGTGTGAGATATTAGAAGATTAATTGGCTTTAACAGTCCTGTAAACACATTCATCCATTCATCCAAGACAGAAGATAGCTACATTTAAAGAGCATTCTTTAACTTAGTTGTAATCCTTTCCAGGGCTGTCTCACACAGTCCTTTGATTAGTGCTGTGATCAATGGCAGTGAATGTTGGAGAAAGATGTGCTGAAAACTGGTGTTCTGGTGTGTGCCTAAGTATTAAGATTCTGCAGGACAGGAGGTAAGTGCACCAGAGGCCATGCATCTGCATTGGAAGAACAACTGTTAGTTGTCAATAACTGTTTAAACCCCTATCACTGAGTGTGTAAGAAGTTCTGAGTAGGTAAAAGCAATGTGTGTAAATGTCTGTCTCACTGTAAGTGACAAGATGTTATTATAGATGGCAGTTAAGCCAAAGTTCCTAATTGAAAAATTAAAAAAAAGTTTTAGGGAGAACAAGGAATTTAAATACATGCTGATGATCATTGTGAAGAATCTCTTTTCCCTTTCTGGTCCCCTAATGTGATTACTATAGGGAACATGCAGTGGTTTCCATGTGAACAACTTAATCTGGTTTATATTTTGAGAGTAAAATTGGGAATCTTTTTTTAACTTCAAAATTTGGACTGTATTTAGACAATGTGCATTTTGTTAATGTTGTTCATTTATCTAATAAATGAGACATGATTGTGTCTGGAGGATCAGTGGCACAAAGAACAGTATCTTATAAAAGCACAGACACTGGTATCACAGCTTCGGTTAAACATATTTTAAATTATTTTAACATCCCATTCACATTCTTGGGGGAATATTCACTGCCTACGTTTAAACATCTAACTTAGATGCCTAAATTAGGAGGCTTGTCTCCCTAGATGCCTTGCATAGTTGAAGGAGTGAGAGAGGCTTCTCCAGAGAGCAATTCAGATTGTTAGTTAGGCTTCTGCTCTGAATTATCATCTGGAGGAGCCTCTTCAACTTTGAATGCTGTTCTGTGCTATTCTTTGCATCTTTTCCTTGGCGACAAAACTGACTTAATTGGTCTCCGCCCCTCAACACTTGTTCTTGCCCTCTGCTTTACATATCTCTGTTGCTTGTGCCAGTACAGCTGTTGATGTGGTGGCACTGTCAATTAGGCTGATGAAATCATCTGGGTTAAAAAGAACCCTGCAAAAAAAGGTGTAACTTTTAACCTAGGTCATGTCTCTATCTTGTTTATCACATGACCTTGTAAACAATTAAACCTGCATATCTGAGGAAGTGATCAACTTTAGCAAGAGACAGAAATAAGCTGTTGAACTCGGGAACTTATTTGCAAAGTGTGCCACCAAGAAAAGCATATATTTAACTTTGGGATATAAGTTAAGGAGACTGAGTCTTGTATCTAAGAGTTGTTCTGTTTAAGTACGTGATTTTTATACCACTACAGTTTCATAATACGGAAGTTTACTATCATTTGCCTCACTGTAGGAGAGAGAGAAATCTTATATCTCTGTTATCCATGTGAAAAATGGTCATAAAGCTAAACAAAATAATTTATAGTATTTATAAAAGTACCTTGGAAAGGTACACTAGACTTTATCAGTAAGCCTATAAATAGGCATGGTGTTACCACTAACACAGAGCAACTGCAATTGAGTTTGAATAGCTTAAGAAGTTTACAGTGCAGACATCTGTACATAAGCTAGTTGCCTTAGTTCTTTTCGAAATCAGTGCAAAATCTGGCCTATTAAATGATGTTTCATATGACCTCTATGAAATACTCAGATATCTACATCTGTCCGTCTGAATCCCACCCGCAGGCTGTGTGGCTCCTCCTTGTACAAAGAGCACTGCCAACTACAGCAAGCTAGCTTCATTGCTTTGTATACTGACCTCTAAAATCGCCCAGGCTCAGCTGCACGAATGTGACTAAAGGTTCATTTTCTGATTATTGGAAGTCCTTCCAGTTAGAAGAGACTTGATGCCACTACTGAGCCTCTTTAGGATACTTTCCCAGTCTCTGGCAATTATTTCATGTTGTTGCATAATTAACCGTCCTGATTTAATACAGTATTCTTTTAAAACAGGCATGTATTAGGAATGCTGGCCACAAACCCAATGAGGTGAGAGAACTGTTAATAGTTTTTAATAGTTATTATTTTTGCATGGCATCTTGTGCTGCTTTTTCAAGTTCTAATAACCTGTGAAGAGATTGTTTAATTATATTTATCTGTGGCCTTCCATAGCTCGACCTGGCTAATTGTTTTTATTAGCTGAAGTACTCACCTCTTTCTGGTCTTCTCCATGAAAGTGAGAATGAAGATGTTCCTAAAGAGTCAAGTAAGGAAGAAGCTAAAAATCCACAAGGAAGCATAGCTGAAGCTAAGTTTCTGTACGCTTAGCTGGAGCTAAACCTACACATAAGCTATACCTATATATGCTGTTTTCTTCTTGTGGGCATTTTCTCGTTCAAATATTTTTTGTATCACCTTAACAGAGGAAAAAAAAAAAAAGAGTCTGGAAGTGTTGTTTTCATTTTTCATGCACTTTTAAATATAATGAAGTTACAAACTGAAGCTGTTGTGGTTTAACCCCAGTAGGCAGCTCAGCCCCACGCAGCCACTTGCTCACGCGCTCACTCCCCTCCCAGTGGAATGAGGAGAGGGGGCAGAATTGGAACACTAAAAGTGAGAAAACTCGTGGGCTGGGATAAAGACGTCTTAATAAGTAAAGCAAAAGCTGCACACAAGTGAAATAAACCAAGGAATTCATTCACCACTTCTCATCGGCTGGCATGTATTCAGCCATCTCTAGGGCAGCTGGGCTCCATCATATGTAATGGTTACCTAGAAAGACAAACGCCAACATTCCAAATGTCCCTGCTTTCTTTCTTCCTCCAGGTTTACATGCTTGAGCATGACACCATATAGTCTGGGATATCACTTTGGTCAGTTAGGGTCAGCTCTCCTGGCTGTGTCCTCTCCCAGCTCCTTGTGTACCCCCAGCTCACTCACTGTTGGGCTGGTGTGAGAAGCAGAAGAGGCCTTGGCTCTGTATAAGAACTGCTCAGCAGTACCTAAAACACCCCTGAATTATGAGCACTGTTTCCAGCACAAACCTAAACCACAGCACCATACCAGCTACTGTGAAGAAAATTAACTATCCCAGCCAAAACCAGTATAACTATTCACATCCTTTTACAATGGAGAAATACACATTTAATGAGGGTGCCTGTGCAGAAGAAGATACAAGATTAGGGTTTCCTTAATTACAAATTACAAATTCTTTTATTTTACAAATAAAAGAAGAACAAAGGTTATTAAAAAATAGTATTAAAAAGCTCAGGAGAATAATATTCTACAGTTTTCTCAGGATGGGGAAGGTGAATCTGTGCTGTTTGTATTCTAGGTTCTCTTCTACTGCCATTTGAGGGGGGAATCCCGAGAGTGAACTGTCCAAGATCCATGCCTTATCTTGAATGCATGGAATGTACAGAAACAGGTCCTCAAGGAGAAAGCTAAGAGTTAAGCAGAGGGGATTGTTGGGTGCCCAGGCTTTTTTCTTTGACCTCAGTGCAGGACATATCCAGACATCTCTTAAGTGCTTGTGTTTAGTCCTGTGGTGGGATGAGTAAGGTATAAACATAGGATCATACAGATTATCTGGTATGTATGTTAACTGTGTACAGACTTTGAAAACAGAAGTGGTTAATACCATATATCAGAAGCACCTTAGTGTTTCTTACATACTGCTGAAATAAAGCCGCTTACATTCCTAGTTAGTAGCTGTACCTGCAACTCAGCAGAGCTTGGGCTAGCTCTTAGATCTAAAAATGAGTTTTCCTTCCTGAGGTACCATCCACTTCAGTGGTATTCTCAGTAGGAATGGAATGCAGAACTGGAATAGATTACATTAATTGTTGTCTAGAAGCTTTCTGTCCACTGCATAGGAAACCTTCATTACATTCTTCATCACACCATATGGCATCTAAGTATAATGTGAAAAAATTACTAATTCAGGACAATAAATAACATTGTGATTATGTATTATGGGTGCCACCTCATACCTACACAACAAGTAATTACAGTTGGAATGAATAATGGAGACTTGAGTGTTATATCTAGGAATATATTGGAAAGGACACAATTTGTCATTAAGGATGGCAATTGTCTCATCTGACTTTACGGATTCAGTAAGTAGGTGTCTGTACCAGGTCAGTCATCTGTGACTGCATCTGTAATCAGTGGATAGGAACAGGCACTTCAGAAGGTAAATGGCCCCTCTGGTCTTACACAAGTATTTTCAGAGCAGTGCATCTCAAAATCTCACACAAACAGAAAATCCTCAATAACATCTTACAAGGGGAGAAAAAGAGAATACATCCAGGAAAACCTGGTCACATGTTGAAACCTTTCTCAGATGAATCTCCAAATCTATTCTCCACTTCAGTAGACAGCCATCAGTAGTGAAGCTTTTGATGATGTTTATTTAAGCCATGTTGGACATGTTCCAGTGATGAAAGTTTAACCATTTGTCTAGGCAGTCTATACCAATGCTTATTTTTTGCTTAATCCTGGAGAGCTGTCCAGTGGTTTAGTGTAAATCTCCTTTGCTGCCATTTATCCCCCTTGCTTGTTGTTCTAAAAGGCACAATTTATTTCATCCTTCTTTGCAACTCCTTTTCATGTACTTAAAGATTCCTCTCCCAGTTTTCTCTGTCTTGACACCATTTGTATCTTGACAGGGAACTAAAGTACTAGTAAAATGATTCTAGTAGGATTTAAACCTTCCCTCACCTACCCTTTCATGGCCCCCAGCGACCTCTGTGGTCCATTGACTCCATGATGGTGCTGATGTATCTTGGTGCACTCACAGTTGCAACACCATAATGCTGTTACTCCTGGCTGAGTTCACATGAACACTCCCAGTTCATTCTGTCCTTCTTGGTAAATGAAGGAGAAGAGGGGGTTAAGTGTTTGGTTGTTTCTGACGCTCCTTTATGGACACTGGTTCACAACTTTCAAAGGCATCATGCCCACACTCAATAGTGAAAATATGGGGGCTTGTCAAGCAGTGGGGTTTTGGGGTGGGGTTCTTCACTTGCTGCTTTCACAGGGCTTCCATGCTTTCTAATTTCTTTACAGTGGTACTTTCATAATTTCCACAATGCATTAAACATAAATCCAGCCATTTTGTTTGTGTGTACTGAAATATGCTTAAAGATCTTGTGAGTTAGTCCTAGCACAGATTATTTCACAGCACTATATGTTATACCATAAAATTATTCTTAACATGTTAATTTAAAACATATTTTTCTTTAGAATTGTTCATAAAGAAAAAGGAAGTAAGATATTTAGCTCCAGACAGCACTTGCAATAGAAATCAGTTATTTCTGTACGGCATCTTTCCTTTGAAATATCACTAAATGATTTCCAGAGAGAGGAAGAATGTAATTTAATGATCCCTTGCACAGCTCGAACACCTTTCATCAGACCATCTCAAAGCATTTCAGACAAGCCTGAAAGCTTGTCTGGTTTCCCCCAACTATTTCAGCTACCCTAATAAAAGGTACCGTGTCTTCCTACACACCTTGTATTGTTTAGCACTCAAAGCATTATCATACTTGTTTTACAGATAACTAAAAAGGGCACAAAGAATCCACGTAGTTTTATTTCAAACAATGAATTTGAAATGAACTCTGTGGGGTCCCGCTTTCACTGAGTCTCCAGCACTTGCAGAATACATGTTCTCAGATTACAGGCAGACATGTGGAGCAAAGTCTTCATCCCACTGACATCAGTGGCAGAATTCCCATTGATCTGAATGAGGCTGAAAATGCGTCCTAGCTTTTCTAACTGCTGCCTGCCAAAATCTACTTCAGACCTGTGCATCCTTCCTGTCTTGTGCGTCACCATTAGTGGTGAAGGTCCTGCAGTCCACAATGTGTCTGCCATTACATTCTCAGGAAGAGATCAAGACAAATCCAAGTGAGGAATGAGGAGCCCCAGCAACAGGAGTCTCAGCACAGGGTGTGTGATTAACAATCTCCTTGTAGTTACTGCAGATGGATCCATCTGCCTATTAATGCGTGTGCTTTGTGCTGACAAAAGGAGATGTATGAAGAGCCGTTTGTATCGGCTTGCCTGGGCATGGACATGTGCTCTTCTCACCCACGAGTGTCCCAGGTTGCAGGTGTGCTGCCAACACCATCACAAGGGCTGTGTCAGGTCTCTGCTATCATGTCTGACCTTTTCTAATTAAAGGACACTCTGACCTCTTTGAGAAAATCTGGAAGTCTCTTCCAGCTTCCTTTGTGCTTAATTAGGACTGTGGATTTGGGCACTCAGCACCAAAAGCAAGTGCTGTCTTAAAGAATTAAGAGTCTCAAAAAATTATCAATAAGGCTTTCTACTGTAATGTCTGTGGAGTGTCCACTGTCATCAGAAGCCATATTTTACAACAAAAAAAGTAAGCACTTTAAAATACAGATTTAAAAAAGGAACACAAAGGGAGAAAATGCCTGTGTGTGCAGTGTGTGGGTGTCTTCTCCGGCTATTGAGGATGGCCGATCATGGTCCTGGTGAGAAAAAGAGGATTTGTTCATTCTCACTCTGTATTGTCCATTTGTCTCTTGCTGCAGGGGTCTTCTCAAGCCTGATGGATGTGCAACCACCCAATCTTAGTATATTCTTGATTTTCTACTAAAATGCTCATCAGGTCCTCTGGCTGTGGAGCTAGACTGAGAATAGAAAGCTCTTGCTCATCTGGCATTTGTTATCTACAGCTGCCTTTCCTCTTTCATAGGTATTTCAGGTTATGGATAAGCTAGAAAACAAAAGAGAGTTTTTCGTATGTCCAGGTTTAATTTGAATCTGAGGAACACCAAACAGCCGAGGTCTGAGAGCAAATCCTAGGCTAACAGAAACTTCTCATGTCTTTTTTGGCTGAATTAAATGTTGGTCTTTCAATTACATCTTGTATTACGAGCTGCTTGCAAATCTTTGTATCTGATCATTCTCTCATTGTGTTGGAAAACAATATGTGGGAGTTTCTTTCCATACTCCATCTTTGTGGGTTACTTGCTAGTAAACTAATTTTATATGACTCAGATTTAAATAATAAAAAGGCTTAACTCCAGTCTGAGAAGAGTTTATTGTCCACAACTGTAGCCTAGAGACAAACTCTAGCACCTTTGGGACTCAGCTGAGGCAGCAATTAGGCAAGCATTTTATTGTGATGCAGTGAGAGCGCAAGAGATGAAGCTGGACTACTCTCAAGAACTTCGAAACAAAATTGGCTTCCTGGAGAGAGAACATAAGAAATCTGGCAACCTAAAAATATTTAAAGAGCTTAGGGCTCCCAGGGGAGAATTTCAGGCTATTGAAGTGGAAAAGACTGAGCATTTGCTAAGATTGGAAAAAAAAAAGAGAAGGGGGGGGGGTTACATGAAAAACGACAAAGTGTACAGATTTTTTTTTCTACTGTAGCATATTTCAAAGGGGAAAATATAATAAACCTGAAATCAATCAGTAGCACAGACTTCAATGCAGCGTTCCAAATCAAACAGCCCTGGCTTGAAAACAGGAGTCAAAGAGATCTTTTTTTTTTCCTTTCAGAATTATAAGGGATTGAGGCCAAGAAACCATTAAATGAGGTGAAAGGTCTAGGCTAGAGGGCATCTTGAGCAAGTCTAATGAAGTCATGGTTGCTTCAGCAGCCACATTCCCAAAGGGATTTGCTGTGTCTGTCGCTGCATCCGTTCCTCCTCTGAATCTGGCTCCCTGGCCTGTGCGGTTACTTGCCAGAGCATGCCCCACCACAAATCCTATGAAGCCCCCTCCTAGCAGCCCTGTAGCGTGTAGGATCCCTGTGTCAAAACAAAGCCATACAAAAAATGATTTATCTCACCTGTTATTTGACATGTGTCATGCAGACATTTACCTGTGAGCTAGTCATGCCTGACTCCCTGTATTGTCAGCAGGGAACAGCAGGAGCTTACAAGGTACAATTTAGCTCAACTGAGCATAAATTTCTATCATATGCCAAAAGCGTCTGTTTCTCTCTGACTTCAAACAGGGTCCTAAGGTGACTAATTCATAAATGGACACCTACAGTTTAAACATCTACATTTGCTCAATGAACTCTAACCACGCAACTAGCACTATGCCAGTGCTGGCTGTATATCAGTTTTCTCTGCTGTATTCTGGCTATGCCTTCATGCACCCTGTATCCAGGACTAAGAGGAATTAGCTAAACAGTTTAGCTTATGCCCCAGCAGTAATGAGAGGGATAAAGGATGCAGAATATTTGCCTTATTGAAGTCTCTTCCTTTCTTGCCACCATTCCTCTGCGTGATGCTGACAGCCATGTCCACAGGCCTGGGGGACTAAGGGGTGGCTCTTTGTAAGGAAGTAGGGATGGTGGACACCACAGAACAGGGCCAAAGGAGGCTAGTGGAGGGAAGTAAGCCTGCAGTGGGATGGAGGTGAGGCCAGGATGCTTTATTTGCTGTGGCAAGTGACAGCAGCCCAGGCTGTACCTCAGGCACCTGCAGTGCAGTGCACCTGGCATTCCTGAGCTCTGTATTCCTCAGCTGAGAGATAGATCACCCTGGTGGATTCTCCACCTGCGTCCTGGAGCAAGAGCACCTGGGGCTGCTCTGCAAGGAGGGAGCACATCACATGTTACGGCTCTGGCATGAAATCCTGCACCATGCATCCTAACTGCACCTGGTATTACAGCCTTGCCTCAGTCATACAGCTCCACGCGTGATTTTGTGCATCAGAGACAAGCCCATCAAAGAGCAAAAGAAACCCCCAAATGTCTCTGAAGGATATCTGCATCAAGGGGCAGATATCCTTGTCTTGTTCTGCTCTTCTGTACCCAAGTAAACTTCATCTGCACAAACTTTTGATGTCTCTGTTGACTTTGACAGCTCTACACTATTAGGCAAAACTTATGATTTTTAAATAAGTCCCCTGAGGAGTACCCATTCTGAACGCACTCAATTCATTCTCATAGTCCCAAGGCTTCCCTTTCATGTATTTAATGTCATAGGCTTCCCATTCAGTTGTTCGTTGCTAGTTTGGAGGTTTCTGTGCTGTCTGACTGCTATTTACAGGGCAGACAGGGTTTGTTGCTGTTATCAGCAATGTGGCTGATACACAGCAGTCAGCAAGCTGTGCAGTACTGCAGGCCTCTGTTGAGCTCTGCACACATATTGTAAAGCCATCCTGCTCATCCTGCTCTTGACTATTGCTAAATTGCACAGAATCCATCTCTTTTGTTTGTCAGAAATTAGGCACCTCTGGTAAACAATAAACTGCAGGGAAAAGGACAGCAGTATCTTTGAAGCATACCACCATAGCAGCCAATTTCTGGATACACCATTCATAGACCAGAAAGCAAAACACTGGCTGATGTGCAAATGTAGCAGCAAACACAGTGCTCCCTGGAGAGGCTGAGCTGTAGTGTGTGCAGGCAACGTGGAGCAGTTCTGGATGAGCAGAGAACATGCGCATCTCAGTGTGCTGCAGATGACTGTGGCTCTGGTGTTGCATGGTGCAAGGCCAGATATGTACTTAAGGCATTTCCTGCTTCAGCAGTGTCTGCTGGGAACATGATACACGTTTTCTATATGTCCAAAAGACCGAATGTAAATGCAGTCATGTCTGTGGGAGATGGGGGGTCAGACCCTATGCCCGAGACAGGTGTGGAAGTGCATCCCTGCTGTGTCAGTGATGAAGAGCAGTGCACACTGCACAGCACCCCGTGATGCTGAAGAGGAGACAGTGCTGAGGGCCAGCTCCAATGCACCCATCCTGCACTTTACCAGTTAACCTGCTTTGTGGTGGAGATCCTGTCACTTTGCTGGGGTGATGCAGAGGAGAAAGAGGATGGTGGAGGTTGGCTGGGTTCAGCAGTACGTGGGGATGCAGAGCCTGGGCTATGAGTGGAGGTGATTGAAACTTAAACAAGTTTTGTTGCTGACAGCAGCAACATGCAGCCTCAGAGTCAGGGCCTTTGGTAGGAATCCAGAGCCGTGTACCCTGCTACAGTCGAAGTGCCTTTGTTGCTGAAGAGCATCCACAGACAAAGCACATTTTGCAGCAAGACTTGAAAGAAGCAGGTATAAATCCATTGTCATATTGCTCAGTGACAAGAAAATAAATGTTTTTATGCCTACCGAGATGTGACTAGCTCGTCAGTTATGTAACCCGCTCATTCATGCTATTGTCATGATCTATGAGTAGGTTTTCTGACAAAAGACCTTACACAGCTTCTTGGCCTTCAGAAGCACTCAGGATCTGGCTGTATTGCACTACACATGGTGCATACCAATAGAAAGTCCAGAGAGACTTCTATGAGCTCTGCTTATGGCCATACAGATTAGCCCAAATCTGTGATAGCCAGCAATTGCAAGCCAGACAGGCTCTTTAAAAAGCCTTAAGCCTTTTCTTTTTTTATTATTAAAGTTGAATATTTAATAAATTGTTCACCCAGAACACAGATTATTTTATAGTACAGATGTGATAGGCAACCAGATGTGCAAAGTGTCAGGTCGTAAAGGGTTAGTTTAGGACACATATTGCACACTTTAGAAGAGCCAGTAGTGCTTGGTACTTTTGCTGAGATGTGCTTTGACAATCTCAAAGTGTTCTACAAACAAGCAGCAGTCATGCCTCTGCCATAAGAGTATCAGTATTATTCCCACTAGAGATAGGCAAATTGAAAACAAAGGGGCAGGGATTTGTCTCTTGTCAGTGGCAGAGCTGGGACTGGTTTCACTTGTCCTGATTTTTTACTCTTAAGTATCAGTATTGTTTCCCAGCTGATGAACAGCGGGGCAGGAAGCAAAGTAAAGCCTAATGAGGCCAATGTTCATCTCAAAGTAGGTTGATACCAGTGGAACTCAAGTAGCTGCTTTGAAATTACTTCAGGTTGACACATCAGTAAAGCCAGGAAGATCAAGACCTGTGCATTTTTGGGAGGAAAGAGGTCCTATGGGCAAAACTCAAACTAAAAACAGACTGTAGCTGGAGGACTAACTTCTGATTATGGTATCTATTTATCTGCTCTTCATTTTATAGCGGAGTTTGATAAATGCCGTTACTTTCCTTGGTTTACAGTTATTTTATTCTGTACATGGCACCCCCGCTAAAATGAACCAGTTGTTCATTAAGTGCTCTGAAAACACAGGGAAGCAAATGTGATAAACCTAGGCAAGGACATGGCAGAGGCAAGGGGCCTTGCTTCAAGCTGCAGAAATGAAGTGGCACCACATGAAACACAGCCCAGTTCTCTGGACCCCCAGGCCCCATCTGCCTTTCTACACACCTCTACATGGGCAGACTGACTTTCAGGTTCCAGGGCCTGGAGTAGACGGAGAAGGTAAGATCCCTTCCCAAGCAGAGGGGAGCTCAGACACAGCCCTTTCAGGGCCGTTCTGGTGGGGAACACTTTTTTAGCTCCTGTCATGCCATCCTCCTGCAGGACTGACTTCCTCAGAGCTTCCCCCTCAGTTTCCTCCCTGTCAGTCTCCTCATCCTCTGCTCCCCCCACTCCTGGGCAGAGGCCGGTGCCATCTGGACATACCTTGTGGAAATAGCTTCTCTCAGGGATGGAGGACTGCACACTCCCTCTGGAGAAAGAGAGGGCTGTGATTGTTGCTCCCAGAACTGGAGTACCTGTTTGCACACAGCAAGAAAGTGTTATCTGGGGGGCAAAAGGAAGCTGTAATGTTTTCCTGTTACAGTAGTTGGCAGCATTTCTCTGTAGCCCAAACAGTTCTTTCTTAATGGGATCTTTTCTCGTTGCTGTAAGTTTACTAGAGGGAGAGAGCAGTTTTGGAATTCAAACAAAATACACTGGAATTCAAACAACATAAGATAGATTTAAACCCTGGGAGGCCAATAGCAGCCAAGCAAAAGCGTAGCAGAGCAGGACCCAGGACAGGAGCCTGAGATGAAGAGACACTGGTGGCTAGGTAGGGAGACTAAGGTATTATATGTGCAGTGATTTTCAAAACTTAGGCTATTGGAATAGATACAGTAAGAACATCACTTGTAGCTTTTTCTGGGTTCATCCAGATGTTTCAACTTACTAAATTTGAGTGATGGCATGGGGAAATGGGAACCAAATGAGTCAGCTAAGACAACTGCATTGGGAGGCTGAGGTTGCTGAGGGAGCTGATCAAAGACATGGAGGCGCATTTCATGGAAATGCATAATTAGAAAGTTAGGTAGCAACCTGCCTCTCCTACAGAACTGATTATGATCCATCCAATGACCCTGATTTTCCTTTCCCATTAACATCTTGTCTCTAATCCTCCTTTGCTTCAGGGGAAGGTTAGTGGAGAAGCTGTTGTGGGATAACCCTGGCAGAACTTGTCCTACCGTGTGTAGCTCCATCTTACAGTGGTCACACAAACCTGACACACAAGGAAGGAATGAACTTCAGGGAATGCGGAGTTGGTTCAGCTGGTTGCCAGTGTTTGCTCCTGTTCCCCTTATCAGTATAAGGAAACAGAGAAGCAAGAGCACTAGGTCCTCTTCTCCACAGCTCCCTACACAGTTTCAGCACTGGCGCTTCACCAGATGCTCTTTCCCAAACACAAATACACTCTCCCACCAGGAACAGCCATCAACCATAAACAACAAAGGTATCCACTTGATTTTGGGCACAATTTTGTTCCTTGGAGAGAGTGTTGCCCATGTTGTGGCACTGGTGGCTGATACAGGCAGGGTATAAACTGCTGTTGTAGCTATGACCATGATGTAGCAGGTTATACTACATTAAATCTAGTTAAATCTAGTCAATGTGTTGCACTGAACACATTTGTAAGGTATAGCTGGATGGTAAAATAGTAAACACCTCAGGCCTAAATACCACAGGAAAACCCCTCACTTGCATGTATATGAAACGTGTTTTCCTCATGGCACCATTCTTTACCAGATGGTTGTTAAACCCCTTTTCTCTATGTTCAAAGGAGCAGAGGAATGTTTGCATCCCATCCCAAGGCAGCTGCCTGCCCTGACACCCACCCCCCAGCACTCGGGGAGGTTTGCAGGGCACTGCAGAAGCCGAAGGCTACTCCTGCACTTCCCATCTCAGCGCTGTCTCCTTGTGCCAGCCCCAGCATCCCCCCTGCCACTCTGGCAGTCCGTTCAGCACACTGAGACAGCTGAGGAGGCACTCTACCAAAAGGGAAAGAGAAGGAGGGGAGGGTTGTACCAGGACCAATCAGTCCCCGGTGCCGCCGACCCTACAGCCAAAGCAGCATAAGTGTCAGCAGAAGCAGGGAGCTGCCTTCTGGCAGGAGCTCAGCTCTGGGTCAGCTTAGGCCAGTTGTGAAACTGCACATTGGCTCAGCCCCGAGCTGCTGAGGGAGCTGGAGTGCTGCAGCCATCCCAACCCATCCAGACCTCACCATGGCAGGCTTCACTGCTGCCGTGTGTGAACCAGGAACACATCCAGGTACTCCTGCAGTTCATGTCTGCAGCCTTTAGGAGTTAGTGCCTATTCTCCCAAGCAAGAAAGGAGCAGATTCTTACAGCACATGTACTGCAAAGACCCTGCAAGGGTGATTTAATGTTATCCCAGGAGAGTAAGTGCCTCAGGGCAGAGATGGGCCATGTTCTCCAAAGTGGGAGGCATAAATAGTTAAGAAGAACAAGAGAGGACAGCTATGCTTGTGGTTTACACCAGGGAAAGTGAGAACACACATTAACCTTATAGCTTGTCTTCTGAAGAGCGGCACAAAGTTTTGGATGTTGCTTCAGAAGAGTTGCAGCAGCGATGGTGTCTGGCTATAATCAAGGCAGGATTTATAGGAAGAAGTAAGGTCTTTTAGCAGACCAGCTGACAGCGTTGTAGAAAGCAGACACCCTTCAGATACATAAGCCCTTCTTCAAGCCTATTTCAGGTTGGAAAAACTTGGTGCCTCTGAAAGCATGTTTTGCTTAGAAAATAGGCTGGTATTGCCAGCTGTGTCCTGGGCCACATCAAAAGCAGTGTGATCAGCAGGTCAGAGGTGATCCTGCCCTTCTACTTGATGACTGAAAAAAGGGAAATATAACCCCATTTTCAAAAAGGGGAAAGTGGATGACCCAGGGAACTACAGAGCAGTCAGCCTCACCTCTGTGCCTGGCAAAATCTTGGAGCAGATTCTCCTGGAA
>JANRGW010039089.1:0-10669 GCA_024733675.1 Psilopsiagon aymara
TCCCTGCAGTGCTCAAGGCCAGGTTGGACACAGGGGCTTGGAGCAACTGCTCCAGTGGAAGGTGTCCCTGCCCATGGTAGGGGTTGGAGCTGGAGGAGCTTTAAGGTCCCTTCATCCCAAACGAGTCCGGGATCCTATAAAACCACACACACTGGGGTGGGGATTGCCTGGGGCTGGAGCGCAGCAGCACAGCATGGGAAGGTCTGTCTGGAAGCACCCCGGGCACTCACTGCTGTGTTGGGATGGGGTGGGACCAGCTCACTGCACGGGGCTGACTCTCCTCTCTCTGCCAGATGAGGCAGGGAGCGTTCCTGGTGAACACAGCACGCGGGGGGCTGGTGGACGAGAAAGCCTTAACCCAAGCCCTGAAGGAGGGACGGATACGAGGGGCTGCGCTCGACGTGCACGAGTCTGAACCGTTCAGGTACCGCTGCTGTTCGTGAGGCTGTTCCTTGGGTACCATCAACACACCACACCCTGAGCCTGGTCACACCGTGGCACGGTCCCGCTGGGCTGGGAAAACCAACACCCTGTAACACGGATGGGTCGGGCGGGCGCCGGGGTTGGAGGTGCACAGACACCCCAAGCAGCGATTCCTATGGGAGCACTAAGACCTACCCGCAGCAGTTGGGTTTCAGTCCTCTTGGCTCTTGCTTGATGCGTTTTCATATTGGAAGCTGCTCCCTTCCCTTCTGTGCCTGTTTGGGGCTGGCAGGACCCTGCCAGGCTGCCCGCAGCCCAGGGGCCACGGGTGATGGGCTGGGGAAGGAGGTTTGCATACGCATTGATGCTGACATCCTTTACTCTCTCTGAACACGGATTATTGTCTTTTTCTCCCCCCCCCCCTACTCCCAGTTTTGCTCAAGGCCCATTGAAGGATGCTCCTAACTTAATCTGTACCCCGCACACAGCCTGGTACAGCGAGCAGGCATCCCTGGAGATGAGAGAAGCTGCTGCTACTGAAATCCGGCGTGCCATCACAGGTACCCAGCCCGTGTGGGTGCTGGAATGGGAGCAGGAGGGGCAGAGATGGGGCTGCACCATGGCCATGTCCCTGCAGGAGACTGGGAAAAGGATTTGAATCCCATTTTCCTCCCAGTACAAGAGCTGAGAAAGCAAACTTTACCTTTCTGTCCTTTGGGTGTGCTGGTGGTTGGTGAGGGGGTTTTGTGGGGTTTGGGTTTGGTTCTTTACATCAGTGGGGCACTTGTGCAGTGTGGCAAAGACTGATGATGTTCATGACTGGGAACGACAATGGAACAATCACTGCAGCAATAATTGCTGCCCCTTTGAATGGTGCTAACCCTAAAGCTGCTGCAGAGCATCACAGACAGCACGCCAAAACCAGCCCCAAAGCAGGGAAGGTCCCTGCATCCAACTCGTGCAGTAACTGAGCTTGCTCCAGGGGGGCAGTCAGGGTATTACAGCAAACAAGTGGTTGTCTGGTCCTAAAATTGCCCTCCTTGTTAACACAGAAAGCTCCATGTTAGCGTGGAAGGCACAGCTTCACGTCCGGCCAGCCCCTGCTTTGAAAGCAGTGGGTCAAGGGAATGACATTCCCGAAAGCAGAGTTGGGATGGGGTGGGAAACTGATCTCCAACCCTGCACCTCGGGATGGCCAAAACCTCCTCCTGAAACAAGGGATATGGGATTTTTATCCCCATCCTTTACACTAACTATATATATGTGTATTGTAATATATATAGTTATTGCATATATAATACATACACTTATATATGTATTACACTATTTCTTAGTGCAATATATATATATAATGTGTGTACATAGATATATATATAAATGAAGGAATTGTAGCTTACGAGAGGGGTCCTGACACACACTTCCCTTTATTGCCAACTCCAGGGCGCATCCCAGAAAGCCTAAGGAACTGCGTCAATAAGGAATTCTTTGTCACAACGGCTCCGTGGTCAGTAATAGATCAGCAAGCGATCCATCCAGAGCTCAATGGTGCCACGTACAGGTAAAAGCGAGGAAGAGGAGCCCCGCAGCTCCCTTGGCCGGGCAGGGGATGGATTGGGGGCTCCGGTTATAGAGTGAGCCCCAAAGCCCTGTAACAAACACCCTCTGTGTTGACCCAGCCGGTGGCTGCGATCCCCCTCCCTGGGGACCACAGTCACAGCGCTGGGATTACAAGAGATGCTTGATGTAACCACGGGGTTAGGAAGCCTCTTGTTCACAGAACCTCGATTCTGGTGGGCCAGCGGCCACTTGTACAGCACCACTGTTAGGGCTGGGACCCCCCCACAGACCCACGAACAGGCAGATGGAGCTTCTAAACTGAATTCACTGTGAGCCCGGCCCAGCGAATGGGTCAATGAGACAGGGGGAAAACTCCAACTACAGGCCCATAGTCAGGTGGCCTCATTCCCACCTAAATCCTTGAGATTAGGGTTACTTACTGCTCCACTTTGGATGGCTCAGAGGATACTAATAGGAAGCAGGAGGCATGAGGCCTTTGCTGGAGCACGGGCACGCTTCAGCAGACACCAAAACCTCTGCAATTCACTGGAGCAGATACCCACTTTGACCCACAGAATGTGTAGACCACAACAGCCACACCTGGTGAAAGCACCCCCATGGTCCTGCTTCAAAGCAGAAGGGTGATGATGCCCTCATCCTGATGATGCCCTTACAGCCTTAATCTCTGTCCCTGCCAGGTGCTTCATCCAGGCTCAGCTCCTCCAGAGCCACGGCCCTGGTGTGCCTGTAAGCTGGTACCCAGGATCAGCCCACCCCATCCATGGGCAGACAGAACCTTCCTTCCCCTCCACTCTTCCCTAAGGAGATGGTGGCTGTAGGGAGCTGCCTGTGGCTGCAGCCTTCAGAGGGTTTTGGCCTCATTGCCCCATGTCACATCTTCCCTGTGCACAGCTGAAGAGATCTCATTTAGTGTCATGGTTTGGAGCACTCACCCTGCTCTTAGGAAGGAAAACGGACTAGATCCAACCCTGCTTTTCAACTGTGCTCTGGTTACACGAGGAAAACGCGGCTCGCTTTCCATAGAGGGATAGCTTTCAACCAGGTGTACGTGTTCAAAGGTACCCACAGGGAGGAGTATGTAGGAGCATGCGTGGTGCTTGAGAGCATGCGTGGTGCTTGAGAGCATGCAGGGCGATTCCCGACCCAGTTTTTCAAGAGGGCTTCTTTATGGTGCACGAATCTGTTAGGAGGTGGAGAACAAGGTGCAGTCCCGGTGTCAGAGTGGAGGACACTCACATGGAACACAGTGGAAGTGTTTTAACACTGAGCTACCCCTTGTAATTGAAAAGGAAACCAGGACTGGGATCTCTGCCTGTTTCCTCTATAGTCTCTGGGATGCCCAACCTGCCTCTCTGTGTCCCCTCTCCCAGGTACCCACCTGGGATGGTCAGTGTGGCACCAGGAGGAATACCAGCAGCTATGGAAGGCATCATTCCCGGCGGCATCCCTGTCACTCACAACCTCCCCACAGTGGCACATCCTTCCCAAGCGCCATCTCCGAACCAGCCCACAAAACACGGGGACAACAGGGAACATCCCAACGAGCAATAGCAGCTAATTTAAAAAGCACTCCATAAACTTAGGACCAAGAGACGTTGGAAAAGAAGTTATACACGGACTAAAGGAAGCATTTGATACGAGATTTGTAACGTTCCTTTTGGACAGACGCATCATTGATGTTCCCCTGTTCCCCACAAAGCAACAGCGGTCAATAGGGAGAAGGCCTGAAGAAGTCACCTCAACTGAAGCGCTGAAAACTCAGATGTGTGATCCATGAATGAGCAACTTCTGTTCTTGTGTGTTCAGTTTCCTTCATCTGTGCATCAATCACATGAATAAAGAGAGATTCTTTCCCCCCCACCTTTAATTCATTGGGAAGGGCAGAGCTTCTGCACCAGTGTTCAAACCGCTGCGCTAAGCCATCACTACGGAGTTAACATGGATGTGGCTTCAGCCCTTTCCTTACTCCTGGATCTGGTTACCTCTTCCAACAGGAGGCATTAGGCCTGGCTTAGAGGAAAAACATCCTAATAATCATAGGGCCAGTAATGGAAGTTCTCCTGCCAGGCTTAAGCTGGGATCCATGGGATGAGGAGGGCAGAAAGGGAATGGCCACTGACTGCCATGCTAAGCTAAAGGAAGAACCCAACAACTGCCAGTCCCTCCTCTGCCCGATACACTGAATAAAGTAGCTGTGCGTCCACCTCTGCCCTGCAATGATGCAAGACAAAAAAAAGAGTAAAAAAAGGAAAAAAAAAAAAAAAGAGAAGAAAGTATTAAGTTTCACACTATTTGTACTCAAATATATTTTCTCAGTTTTAAATCTGCAGCTATTTTATCAAGTGGAAAGAAAAAAAAATGAAGTCTTGAGCTGGAAAGGGCTCAAGAATAATGTTGCATTTCCTTATGTCTCAGGAAACACTTTTTATGGTAACTTGTCAGACTGTCTCTGAACAAACCCCCCCTTTTTTAGACATGGGTGAAAAAAGTCTTCTTTTCTTCACGTGCTATTTTATACAAGAACACTTCGACCACGTGCTATTAGATGTGACTGATTCTAACAAATCCTCTTAGATTTGTATCAACTTAGCTACATGTTATACTCATAGTCTTTTGTGAAGCATCGCCTTTTTGTTTTTAAGAGATGGCCGATGTTGAGCCTTTGTATGGGTACATTCCTGTTTCTGTGACATAACAAAATACCTGAAGCTGTCCCAAGCAACCAGAAAAGAAACCACACAACCCGATGGCTATCAGCAGTATGTTTTGTTTTAGTGTGTTACCGTTCCTGTATTTGTTTCTTGTAAAGGTGGACATTTAGAGGTCAGTGCAGTTTTCAATAAAAAAAGTGATAAAATTCCTATCATTTCCGAGAGGTCGGAGCTCTGGTTGTGCTATGCCCTCCTCTGGAGCCCCACACAGAGCAGGTAAGTTCTCCTTAAGTAACTTCAGTGTTCACAAGCACGGGCAACAGAAGGTGATGATGGTCCTTGGCTTCCAGAAGTGCCATAGGCACTTGGGTCAAGCTTGTGGGCGCAGGTTGGTTGTAAAGCTGCTGCTGAGGGACTTCAGTTTCTTATCTTGACATTCAGGTGGTGCTGCTCATACGCTGAGAAGTTCTAATCTGTGAATACTTGATATTAATCACACATCGCCTCGGTGGAAAACAGCTCAGATGGTTTCTGTTAAGGTACAAAAGCAGCTATGCCCCAAACAGCATTTTGTGCGTGTACCCAAGAAATGAAGCATTAAAAAAGCACAAGGGAACCAAGCCGAAAACATGCCCAAGAGGTGCCAAGGCTTTGAGCCTTGGTACAGAAATACCAACTCTTCTGATTCCACACTGCATCAGTGCCAGCACACATGGAGCTAGATGAGACCCAAAAGATACTGAAACCAAGGAGGTCCAGGGTACAAAACTGTGTATTCTGTTTGCTTTAACTTAAACTGAAAAGTAGGTACCAGCTTCACACACTGAGGTCACCTTCTATAGATGAGTGACCACTTTGTGTCAGTGATGAACAGCACAGCAGTGATCTATGAACACCACAAGACATCCTGAGGACACAACAGGTCAGTTACAGAGAAGGGGTTTGGGAAACGCTGAAATGAGAGTGAAAAACAAGAGGACAAAGTTCAACTGATGTTAACTGTTAGGGCTGTTTTAAACCAGCGCTGGTACTTTGATTTAGGTTTAACCTGCATGAGGGAAAATGGAGATGAACTCTTCGCAGTTCTTCCCTGTGAGGGTGCTGAGGCGCTGGCACAGGGTGCCCAGAGAAGCTGTGGCTGCCCCATCCCTGCAGTGCTCAAGGCCAGGTTGGACACAGGGGCTTGGGGCAACTGCTCCAGTGGAAGGTGTCCCTGCCCGTGGCAGGGGTTGGAACTGGGTGAGCTTTAAGGTCCCTTCCAACCCAAACCAGGCTGGGATTCTGTGAAAAGTGGAAAAAAGGAAAAGCACAGCACTTACTAAGGGTCTCCACATGCACACAAACCCATTTTGTTAATGGAGTAAAGACGATCTAGTAACATTTGCCATAAGCCATGCAGCAGCATCATGGAAGAATCAGAATAACTAAATTTTAATAGATTAAAACCAAAAGAAATACAGGGATTTCCACTGAGGAATTAGTAAATAAAAACAGGGAAAAGAAAATCAACCAGCTGAAAAGGAGGTAGCAATGAAAAGCCAAGTCCTGTGCTAGGAAAGCATGTGCAACTGTATGAGGAAAGTAACACTGAGGAACCCAATTTGATGAGTACCTACTCGGCTGAGAGAGCAGAACTTGCCAGGAAGCTGCAAGGTAGCATCTGCAAATTAATCTTGGAATCTATTACCCCTCAAGTCTGTAATTCAAGGAGAGAACCCATTAATGTACACCGACGACCGTGCTAGCACAAAGCAGGGGTTTGCATCTCTTTAATCTACAGGTACATGAGGTTTGGATTACTTTGATTCTGTAAAAGACGCTTCACCAGTTCTGAAATGGCCTGTGAAGCGTGTTAAACCTGAACATACCATTTTACAGCACATCAGAACAAAACAATAATGATCGAGGAAGCCAAGAGCTCTGAAGTACCAGGACTTGTCCTCTCAGACCAGAACTAGGCAAGCGTGGTGCATGCTTTCAGATCGAGCTGGACTGGCTGCAAGGTGAACTTCTGCTTGGCGCAGTGTTGGATGGGGACGGGGATGGCTGGGCCACAACACAGCTGCCCACGCACAGCAACAGGAGGTAAGGAGAGGTGTGCTCATCGAATTGGCTCAAGGTAGGCTTTCACATTGGTTTTCTCCCCATGTTACAAGGAAGCTTCACTTCCTTCAATAGAACAGTACTACAGGAAGCAAAGGGGGTAGTAGGATGCTAACGCTGCACAGTGTTCTGCACACCCCTCAAAGGAGCCTACTGAAGGCAGGAGCTGCTCCTGCTGTCCATTCAAATGGTCTGCACAGGGAAGCTGCCCCTGGGTAAGCTCAGATCTGAATTCGCAGTGATCTGGTTGCTGAGTAAGAACTAAAGCTGATGTGCTTAATTCCCAAGCTAGAAGGACCTCCACTGCCTCGCGATGTGCCATGTCACAACACCATCAGCTCCGATCACGGGAATTCCCATCCTAGCTTACTGCACGTTCAGCTCCCCTGACAGAAACTCTGCATCCTCAGCTAGACAAGGTGTAAAGGGATTTCACTGCAAGGGAAGCAGAGGGATGCAATAAAAATATACCAATTTTGAAAGCAACCTTCAAACAGGATCAAGCTGGTGAGGAACCTCTTTAGTATCTGCGGTTCTGTTCAGCTCGGGTAGATCGCACGTACATCGCAGATAAGCATGCATTCTTCCACCTGAAAACCTGCGCATGCACCCATCAGAGGAGATCTAATGGCCAAAAAATAAAAGAGGTGAAGACATTTCATCATAAACCAAAAGGGAATCTGTGATGGGACAACTGCAAAGTTAATACAGTACTTCATTATCTTCATACTTTCGGTGTCGTCACCAAGTTTCTGTCCGAGCTGTGCACACTTCCACACCATCTAAGCAGCATTTGGAAGAAAAAGCAGCAAGTTCCTCAGGGTTTCCATAGCTCTGAACTACATAAAAATAGGTGCTATGGGGCTTCTTTCCAAATTCTAAATGAAAACGAATCTCAGCTACGGCAAAATTCCTTCGTCAACCCCACACCATCCAAAGTGCTTTCAAGCCAACCTGAATTGCACTATGTAAAAACTGGCATTAACCTTTAGTGTTGGAAGTGAGATTTTTTTAGATCAACTTTATCCATTACAGGTTACATGGCTAAAGTTATCAAATATAATAAAATTTCTACTTGGAGAATATACTCTGAACTTACAGTCTTAGGAACTTACAGAAGTTTAAGTATGGCCACATCAATCAACATGCAAGAAATTCCCAGGTTTACAGGCTGAGAAATATATAACACAGTGCTTTTAAAAACAACTTTTTAGCATAGATTCTTCTTTTTAATCAGAACTGCCAAGTGTGTTCTCATCACTACATTTCCTGACCAAGGAGGAACGCTTTAGAAAGGTGTTCTTTCATTTGCAGCAATGTCTGTGTTTGTGAATGAAGAAATGATTAAATGAGAGTTTGTATCGCAGCAAGATGGAGTTCTGGCAACATGAAACTCAAATTGTGTCCGAGTTCTCCAATTTCACGTATTTATGTTTAGTGTATGCTCACTGGAATCAAATCCCCGTATTTTAGGTCACTTCTCTGAATAAATATTCTTATGTATACTGAAAGGAACTTATTCACTATTTAGAAGTTAAAAATAAAAGCAAAGAAAAAAGAAACCCAAAACAAAACCTTTTTCAGGAGACAAATCATTTCACTCAAGGAAAAATTTAGCTTCTCTTCCAGTTTGTTCCGTGGAGTTTTATTATATGGGCACAACAGTAACTAAGGGATTAGTAAAGTAATGAATGGATTTTTGCTTATGACTTGCTGTGGAGATCTGGTGCAAACCAAAAAGAGAAAACCTCACTGTCTGACCTGGGCATGAGTGAGATTCCACATCAAAGGGCCTGGCAAAGGAAATGGGTCAGAGTAGCTAAAGGTGATGCAGAAAACCAAGTTCTACTGCAAAAGAACCTCGGAAGGAAGAGATCCATCTATACCATGTGCTTTCCTAAGTGCCCTTCTTTGCAAGATTTCGTCACAATAATTAAGATGCTGGTATACTCTTCCTATTACACAACCTCTTACACAACCACATGCGGGACATTTATAGACAGATTTACAATCAGAAAGAAAAAGGTTTCTTTCTTTTCCATCTTGATAATAAAATTAGGTGGGTTTTGTTTCCTTTTGTTTCAATACAAACTGTAGTCCAGCCCATATTGCTCTCTTCACGCAGCAGATGAGCTATAGACTCTCTCCATGCTGGTTAGAAAAATCCTTTCCAGCACTTTTCCCCTAGAATGGGGTCGTTCCACAACAAACTGCTAGAGCACAATGCTAACTCCGGCTCAGACACCCTGTGCTGGTCATTTTCTGTTCCGTCTCTTCATTCATCGTCATCATCCTCATCTTCCTCACCATCGGAAAGGGATGTACAAGGGCGGATCTGTCGGTAGCGATCGAGCCACTTCTCTACCATCTGGGTGACCAGCGGATGATTGCGCCTGCGAGAGCTCTTCTGCATTGCCACGAGGACCCCTCCTTCTGTCACACAGCAGTCCAGCCATTCCCGAAGCAGCTTTTCCTGCTGCTCCTCATTCCCTATCTTTGCAGGAGAGAAAACAGATTGAGGCTTGAAACATCAACAACTTCAAGCGAGCCACCTGCGATACTCTGACATACCCAGGCCAAGGGGAGCAATGTGGCTCCTTTTCGAGGCTTAGCAAACCACTGCAGCCAAGAGTCAGAGCCAAACACTGATGCACACTGTGTTTTAACCAGAATGTGAAGGTTCTGCACGTTCTCCAGCTTTTCTTACCTTCTAAAGTCCTCACAGTGTGTTTCCAATGCAGCCTTCCTATATTTCAGCTTATTATTTATGGTAGGCACCAGAAGAGGGTAAATCCTAAAGGCCTTCTGGCTTTACAAAACAGTTTTGGGGAGCCTAACAGGTCTTGACATGAAAGCCTCCCTCTTGTAAGTCATAGTAAATCTGGGAACTGCTAAAAACTACCCCTCTATAGACATAAACTCCGTATTTTTTTCTCCTTTAACTACAGGATAGTGCAGTAACTTCAAGTTTTCCAACCCTCCCTTCCCCAAGCACACACTTTACTGAAGTGGTTCACTGCCTTTATAGTAATTAAAGAAGAAATTGGTTGAGCTGCATTAGAAGGAGGTAGAACAGGCTGTAACTACTGCCCTGTATTTGTGCTGCATCCTTTTAAGGAAAAAAAGGTCTATTTTAGTCTCACATTAGCAAGAGAATCCTTATTTCTGGGTCCTCTTCGCTCGTATTCACATGCAATGAAGTTCCACTCAATTTACAGAGCTATCAAAAGCAAATTGGTGGGAAATAACTTTCAGAATCCCCTCAAATGATGGGGAAGTATCAAAGAAACAGAACCATACACTCCCTGTAGTTCTCTGAACTGCAGAGCCCGATGGTGCTAACAGACATTGCTAAGGCCATAGCTTCATAAGCACCCATGACAA
Source organism: Psilopsiagon aymara (assembly GCA_024733675.1). Taxonomy (NCBI): domain Eukaryota; kingdom Metazoa; phylum Chordata; class Aves; order Psittaciformes; family Psittacidae; genus Psilopsiagon; species Psilopsiagon aymara. Next base: position 10,140 of record JANRGW010039089.1, read on the forward strand.
AGGCTACCAACCCCCTGTGGTACGTCTTGTGGTACTTCTAAGATAACTTCTTACCTCTTGAGCAGAAAGGAAGTGAATGTGCAATAATTTCCTCTCGCTATCCACCAAGGGTAGAAAAGTAACAGTAACGTCGTCGTCAGTGTTCAAGTTAGCACCAGCACCACGATTGCCATAACCATCGTTCTCCATGGCAACCAGAGCAGAGAAATGGCCCCTTGTGTAGCCCAGAGCAATCGGACTTTTCCAACAAAAACTCTGTTCCCATAACAAAGGCAAGTACACACCTACAAGAAATTCAAAGAAAGGGTGAGATTCAGAACTGCAGCATTCAACAGTGAGTAATTTTCATGCAGAACTTATGCTTTTGGTTAAAGGCAGCAAGTTACAAACACCTGGGGGGCCCTAACACAAGAGGGACATGGACCTGCTCGAGTGAGTGCGGAGGAGGCCATGGAGATGCTGCAAGGGCTGGAGCAGCTCTGCTCTGGAGCCAGGCTGAGAGAGCGGGGCTGGGGCAGAGGAGAAGAGAA
>JANRGW010039090.1:7345-32009 GCA_024733675.1 Psilopsiagon aymara
CAGATACTGGAAGGCTGCTCTGAGGTCTCCACGCAGCCTTCTCTTCTCCAGGCTGAACAGCCCCAACTTTCTCAGCCCATCAGTGATAGCTCCTAAATCATCAGTGATAGCTCTTAAAAGAAACGTAGTTCCTAAAAATATCCCAGAAAGCCATCCATGTGGGATTTAATGTACAGCTGTACCCAGAAAGGGCGAAGTGCTGGGCTGGAGACTGTTTTGTCTCCCACCTCTCCGTGATGTCCTCCCTGTGCTCCAGAGAATTCATCAGGCATGACTCACAGGCCTTCCCTGTCACATTCCCATCTGCTGGCTGCCCCTTCCTAAAATTAGACCCCACTCTCGTTGGCATTGGTCACAGGGGGAAGGTGAGGAGCTGCAGATCCATGTCTCTTCCTTGTGCCACAGCAGGGAGCTGAGCCCAGACGGGACTGGTGTTCAGGTTGAGGAGCATGAGCCATCTCCCCTGCTCAGCTTGCCCTTGGCCCTGCTGCTGCAGGAGGATGGCAAAGGCTCCCACCTTCCAAGAGCCTCATTTCATGAAGGTCAGCCCCTGAGAGATGGGAATGCTCTGGCTCAGTACTGACGTGATAATCTCCAGAGAGGAAGGACACCTCCCTTGTTAAATCCTGGGGGCCACAACTGCTTGCTGCCAGTCCCAAACCCGTGTGAACTTGGCCATGCACCTTTCAGTGATCTTTTGTGCTCACTGGAGGACTCACCAGAATCACCCTGGGGCTGGCCATCCAAAGGGGCACTGCTGGGGGGGGGTCTCCCATCTGCTGGAAAGAGTTGCTCCAAAGGGTCTGGGTGCTGGCTGGGGATAAGAGAAAGGAATAAGGTCATTGCTCTGCTGAGTGTGGAGCAGCACTGACCTTGCCGGGGAATTCTGTGCTCCCATTATTCTCTCTGTTCCCGGGGGAACATTCATTCACCGGGAGTGAAGTCACTTGTTAGGAGACACTGACACTACAGAGTATTTTCAGCCACATTCCGGCGGCTGGGACCGACTATAAACCCAACAAGTGTTACTGGAGCCATGCACATGTGCACCCCGCAGCCCCGGCAGGGCAGCCCTGTGCAGGGGGTACAAAGCAATGAAGGGACTATTATTGGATGGAAGTAAGAAGAAATTATTCCTCCTCATCCCGCTCAACCCTCTGAGGGCAGTCAGGGGCTCAGCAGCCTCACTGCGCCTTTGAGTTCAGGGCACAAGGTGGAGAATGTGAATTAAAGCTGATCCGAGAGGGAACAGGAGTCCAACCTGCTGCACGGAGCACTGGAAGGACTGTGCCAAGCCCAGGAGGTAAAACCTTCCCCCTGAGATGCCAGAAAAGGCTTTACACCGGCAGCTCCCTTGGGAAGGAGCTGGCAGCTACACAGGTCCAGCTTGCAGCTGGAAACTAGGGCATGCTCTGGAGTGAGGAATAAACAGGAGCCTCAAGCCATTGCTTTCACAGCCTGCCCCTTTCCCATGACAATGGCCCACCGGTGCTGTAGCTGCGTGCTCTGTCCTGCCCACTGTGAGGGGGTGGCTGCTGGATGCTCTCAGACCACCTGAGGAAGCGGATCAGGCACAGAGCACACACCAAAACTCTTCTGCCAAACAGGGAAAAGCAAAAGAAACACTTCCATTTACTACCGGATCCCGAGCCTCCGGAGGGCTCATCAAAGCATTCCCTTCCCAGGCCTCCAAGGCAGATTTTGCGTTTCCTCCCAGCTGTCACTGTCAGGAAACAGCCGAGAGAACGCCGTTGGGAAGGGGGAGATGAATGAGCTGCTCTGTGCTCTGCTCTGCTGACCAAACTCCTTCCAAGGGTCACTTCCTTTACACGTCTAATGCAACTCATGCTCTCAGCAGAGGGCTCCTTCAACCTCAATGGTAGTTAGACTGCATTTCCAGATCCATATCCAGCTACAGGAAGGTCCTTTCCCACTCCTTCCCTGCCCTTGCTCCATCTCCTGCTGCTGTGACTTTGCCTGTGTAAAGGCTCTGCTCTCCCTCCTTGCAGACAGCCCATCAGCTCCAGTAAATGTCACAGTCAAACACCTGAAAGCCAACTCAGCCGTTGTGACTTGGGATGTTCTGGAAGATGAAGTTGTCATTGGATTTGCAATTTCCCAGCAGGTATGGTGCCTCCAGTTACTCAGTTTCGGTCACATCCATCTTCACCCCAGGTATCCTCAGTTCCCAAGTTCTCCTGCTGCAGTTTAAGCCCATTCCTTCTTGTCCTGTCCCTCGTGGTCTGGGAGGGGACGTGAATTCCTGTCCTCTTTGCAGCAGCGCTTCATGTGTTGATAGCTGCAGGGAGGAACGGGTCCGATGGTCTCCACGTCTGTGGTGGACAGGGCAGGAAGCGGCGGTCTTACAGCAGCAATGCACAGGGGAGGCCTCTCCACCACTCTCTGCTCTCCTCTCTCGGCTTCCAGAAGAAGGACGTGCGGATGCTGCGCTTCATCCAGGAGGTGAACACCACCACCCGCTCCTGTGCCCTCTGGGACCTAGAGGAGGACACCGAGTACATTGTGCATGTCCAGGCCATCAGCATCCAAGGCCAGAGCCCTGCCAGTGAGCCAGTCCTCTTCAAGACCCCCAGGGAAGCTGAGAAACTAGCCTCTAAAAATAAAGGCAAGTGTGGGTGAGTTCCTGGGTGGCCCCTGGGATGCTCAGGCAGCGCAGGGCTCTGCAGAGAGGGGAGCAGTACCCTGTGCAGTGGGAATACCCAGGTTCAACACACAGGGTCCCCACGTGGGATGCCCCGAGTGTCCCCAGCAGAGAAGGCTGACAAGGCTGCCTCTTCATCTCCCCCATGGCACATGAGGTTTAACAGGCAAAGAGAGAGGAGGTGGTTTCCAGGCTGGGAGCTGTGTCCCAGCATCCTCGCACGTGGAGAATGCCAGGAGAAATTCCTGAGCAGCCTGCGAACTGCAGAACTGGACCCCCGCATGGCACGGGGCACAGCACCATTGTGCTCCCAGGGTGTTCACTGAGCCTCCCATGCTTGGATTGCAGGATAGCAGCGGAAAACTTCCCCAGAGATTCCTTCTTGTCTTACGTTTCAAATATTCAGCCAAATCAGAGCCAGTTGAGGTTGGAAGGGACCTCTGGAGATCACTTAATCCAAACCCTCACTGTCCAGTGGGGTTTGGAACACCTCCATGGAGGAAATCAGGCACTTCCCCTGTGGCAGTTCCTTCACTGGCTCTTCTTAAGCCAAAGCAGATTGTCGAAGGTTTTCCTGCAGCAAGAATCACTACTACAGAAGGGGCTGGGACAGGAAGGGTGAGTGCCTGCCCCGAGGACCCAGCCTGCTGCGGGCTCTTGGTGCTTCCTGGGATACTGTGAATTCTTCACTCCAGCTGCTGAAATGATTTGGTGCCTGTAAATACCAAATTGCTGCTCATCTGAAAGCACTGAGAGGAGCACTGATCCCCTTTCCCGAGGCTCAGCTCTAATCTCAGTGCTTTGAAGCTGAGGAGGTGCAGTACACTCTGCCAAAAGGCTCTGCTCATTTCTGAACCCCACTGGAAAACCACGCCAGGCTCCACACTGCTGAGCTGCAGAGGAGCTGCTGAAGCATGTGAGCCTTCAGGACAGGCGCAGACGGCACCAACAGAGAGCAGAGGCACAGCAGAGCTCTCACAGGGCCACATAACATGAGGATTTACCCCATAGCAGCTCCTCTGTGGTAATTGCCTGTTGATCCCAACTCCCTGCTCCTTCCTCACCCCGTCTCCTGCAGGAGATGAACTTGTAGCTGATGCTCTGCAAGTTCAGATGAAGGAGAGGAAGGAAACTTGTGCTGTGGCATGACTGAGGGGGGAAGGCTCTCTCCCTGCTAGACCCTGGTGCACTGATGAGTTGACCTGGGCGCTGGAGCAGCCTGAGCCCTGTGGTTGGGTTTCATGATCTCTCTTTCCCCTTGTGCAGATGAGGTGACAATGAAGGAGATGGCAAAGAAAAACCAGCAGCTGCGAGCAGGGGAAGTTCTCATCATTGTTGTGGTGTTGTTTATGTGGGCAGGTCAGTTGAAGCCTTCTGGCAAAAGCATGAAATATCCTTAGCAAGTATCCCTTGGTTTGCACGTGTAACCATGTAAGAACTGAAAAGGAACCCTTCCTCCCACCAGCAGCACCACCCATTCAGCTGTACTGAGCATCCCTCAGCATCACAACTTGAGCAGCGCCTTAAGCAGGTGAATCGGTGGTCTGATGTAGTCCAGGGGGAGGTAGATAATGGACCTGATGAACCAACTGCCTAATTCCCCATGGCTAATCCTGTAATCTCATATCATGCACTGATGATAACACCCTGAGCCATCCAACAGGATGCCTCCAGCCCTCCAGTGATACGCTGTAATGATCTGGCTGTTATAGGCTTCCAGCTCTCATGCAAAAGAGAAATGTAAGAGTCTCACTCTCAACACTCACTGCTATGCACGCTAGAACTCACTTCAGGAGCAATTAAAATAATGGAAGCATTGAAGGAACAAATGGCCCCAAACATCAGAACACCAATAAACCAGATTCTCTCAGCAGCCACTATCAAAACACAAAGAATTGGATTTAATAGGAAGAGGAGGGATGTTACCAGAAACACATTAACTGATAGGAAGAAGTCTATGTAAGTGTGGGATGGCAGCAGGAGGAAGGAGCAGCATAAATTGAAAGCTGCTATCCCAAAGGGTGCTTTGGAACCAAACTCTTGGCAATCTTTTGAAATTCCACTCCAGTCCTCCTTATCCCTTGCAGCCATTAATCCTTTAATCCAAGCAGAGGCTTTGCTACTGGATGGACACTGCAGGATGTGATTTTACAAGTGAGATCAGCTGCAGCTGAGTGCACCCGGTGCTATGGAAGGAGCAGTAAAACCATCCTAGGGCTGCTCTGCTGTGGGATGTGATGGGCATAGTGAGGCACAAACCTTAACCCAGCCTCTACCGCAGCATCCTTCAACATGGAGATCCCTCACTATGACCTTCTGTAATATGTATGAATATATAAACCTCATTTCCAAAGAGAACCCAAAGAGTTTTCCAAGTCTGGGACCACTTTTCAATAGACCTTCCAGCAATTGTAGAGAGGAAGATCTCACTCCTATGTTTTAAACTAGCAAATAGGGAGAGGAAAATGCCTCTGACTCCTACTCCACCGGCTTAGCACAGCTGAAGTGGCTGTAGCCAGCCCTTCAGCTCGTTCAGTTTGGCAATGACATGCATGAGTTAATGGGAAATAAAGTTTGCACATGTCTGGTTTCTATTTCAAGCGCCAGCATCCCTGGCTGCCAGTCAGCTGCTGCTCCTGCTGCCACCTCGAGCAGTAATGAAACAGCATTTGCTCCCCGAGAGGCACAGAACACAGTGCTCCAGAGAAAATGGGCACCTGTGACCCAAGGAGATAGGCAGGAAGGGAAAGGAGCCCCGTGGTAAATCTCTGATCCATAGAAGACAGCCTGTGCCACTCCGTGTTGAACCCTCTTGTGCCAGTCAAGCCCCTTTTCTACCAGCAGAGCGGATGAACCGGCACACACAGGGTTTTCCTCTGGCAGAAACCTGCCACAACAGCACCGAGGGGCTGACAGCTTTGGCAACTCGCATTTCCCATGGTAGCATCGTTATGTCCACTAAAAGGGGTGGTCTGTCAACCTGCTGCTGTAGCCTGTCACAAGCCTAACTTGACAGGGGCTGCACCAGTTCCCTCCAACAGATACGGCCCATTTGTACCAGATTCTGCTGAGATGAGATAACTCTGGGGAGAGATGTGAAGAGGAAAGCAGTCACTGATCAGAGACATGTCCCAAAAGAGGGGGATGGAGGAATTAACTGTATCCTGCATCCTTCTGCAAGGTCTCTTACAAGCCAATCCAGGTGACATGAGCAGATCCATGTATAACATTTGGTTTGCCCTGGCAAGCGCTAAGCTTACCACGAGTTATTTGCACTTCCAGAGACTGGGCAGCAATAATTACTCAAGATGATAACCAAATGAAAGCCTTAACTAAATGAAAAGGTTTCTAGAACCTCTAGTGTCTGTCCCTTTCAGCATTTATGGCAAGTTTTAGTTGTGCACATTCAGATTCAAATACCCTGCCAGTCAAACCGATCCTGAATAAGCACATGAAGCAACTGAATAACTGATTCATCTCCTAGTGTAGCACCATCTAAAACTCAGATCAATGTCAGAACAAAGCATTTGCTAATACCACAATTTCCCTTCTAGAGAGATGACTTACATTTTAAAAAGGAAAGTGGGTGGGTGGGGGAAATCTCGCTACATCTGGTGGGCTCTTCCATGTACAAAACCCGAAAGGTTTTAACCTGAACGCATGATGATGATGCTTTAGCAAATGCAAACAGGAACCAGGCTGTGCCCAGGGCTCTGGCCTGAGACAAGGCTCTTGCTCTGTACCTGTGGTACTTTTCACAGCCCTTTGCTGCTCTGTGCCTGTTTTACCACCAGAAGCCACAGAAGGTGGGACCGTGGCAGATGATAACCTGCTCTGCCAGGACCAGCCCTTTGCTCACACACTTACAAAGAACTTGAACCACTATGTTTACCTGGGGGCAGCTGCCGTAACAACACATTCAAAAGCAGTTTGGGATGATGTGCTGAATGCTTTACAGATGTTTTGCTATTAGGGGCAGAAGCAGCACCTGCCTGAGTCTGTGCAACCTCCGTGCTTGGAATCTGCAGGCAGAGAAGTTACTTGGTCAGAATGTCACATCAAAGCTGCTAAGGAAGACATTTGCAGTCTCCTAACGTGGCACGGCTGCTCCTCTCCTCATGTGCCTCTGCGTGTGGGAGGAAATTTCCACTGGCAGCTCCTGCTGCCGTCACTGTTGCATACTTGCAGATGCTGTCCTGCTGCTCCGGGGGCCCTGGCTGCATCACACGCAGGCAGGTATGGTACCTGCCCCTCTTCCCCAGCCCTGGATCCTTCTCTTCACCCCAGGGGAGAAGGAGCAGAGGACACGTTCTCACTAACCAGAGATTTGTGTCTGCAAAGTAAAAACCCCATTTAACAACACAGTGGTGATTGCTATTGAAATGTAGGGCTTGAAACACTCGTCCCATTTAATGACAGGGAAGTTGGAATAGAATTCATCTTCTGCCCTTCTAAGTAGTTTAGCATGGAATTAGGTCTCAAGAAGGAAACAGCCAGAGGGCTGATGAGCTGTGATAGAAAATGATCCTTAGGAGCAGTTGTAAATGCTGCTGAGATCTTCACCAGAAGGCACAGAGCTGGCTGGCAAGCAAAGGATCTCTGATGTCTGCATGCTCCAGGGGCTGAACTCATTTGTGTGATCACTAATGCTTCTTCCTGTTAGGGGTGATCGCCCTGTTCTGCAGACAGTACGATATCATCAAAGACAATGAGCCAAATAACAGCAAGGAGAAGGTGAAGAATGCCTCAGAGAACAGCACCCCTGAGCACCAGAGCGGAGGGCTCCTGCGCAGCAAGGTGAGAGGCTGCTGGCACGGGACAGAGCATCAGCTTCTTGGCTAAATTACACCGAAAAGCATCCAAACAGCCTCCTTCCAGCCCACTCCCTCCCTCCAGCTGGGATGCAGAAAGGAAACACCCCTTCACATCCATGCATGTCAGTACCACAGCTTCACTAGCGATTTGAGCCTCCCAGACACATCAGGACACAGCACTTCACTCCCACTCCTGCATTAGTCTGCACATCCAGCAGGGAAAACAGATTTCCATCCATATTGCTGAAATCTGTGGAAGAAACATGCACTGAGCAACGCTGCAGTGCCTGAGCTGCTGGGGTCTGTAACCCTGCAGCAGGCCTTAGGGGCCATGGGGTAAAGAGCAAAAGCTCTTCCAAGAATTGGTCAGCAGCAGCATGGCTGCTTAAAGGAATGCCACCTCCATAATATGAGCAGACTCAAGCCTATCCTTTACGCCAACTTACTTCAGTGAAACTTTCTGGTGTTTCTATCCCCCCCACTTCACATTTACCAATTGAAACAGTCCACTCATTTATGCCCGTTCAGAAGCAGACAGCGATGAACATGCAACCCTAAAACCTGCACATTGCATTTTCATCATCCTGAGGAGATGGGCACAAGAGCTTTTACAAACCCACAACCTGACCAGCACACTGCACTGAGCTTTGACATGGGTTTTTCTCCTCTTCAGCAATTCCTATTCATCCTTTCTGCCTTTTTCTTCTCTTCTAGTTTCCAAAAAACAAGCCCTCAGTGAATATCATTGAAGCATGACAGCCTGCCATCTGATAGATGGACTCCATTCCTCACTCTCACTTCCTGCCTCTGAGCCTCGATGACTAGGGAGGTGAAATATTGTTGGAGCAATCTGGAAAGAGACCTCAGTGATTGTCACTTGCTGGCATACACCTCCTTGTCTTTGTTCTGCAAAACATCTGTCCAGAAAGAAAAATCCTGGGAAAAACCACAACCAAAAACCTGAAACCCCAAAATTAAGATGGAGAAGCATCAGTGAGACAACTGCTGCCAGTGATCCCACCCCGAGCCATAAATCACCTGGGCTGGACAACTCACGCACGTCTCTCCACCCTCACGCTCCATCTTCTGGAAGAGTTTTCCTGTCTTTGGAAGTACCAGGGTTTGTTGTAGCTTTATTTTGTCTCACTGTCACTATGTCTTGACAGTACTGAGGTGAGCTCAGGCATCACTGTCACTCCAAGCAAGAAAGAAGGAAAGCTTATCACAGACACAGTGAGCAACCAGATTGGAGCTGCTGTGTGCTCTTGGCTTGCTTTGTTCCGCGGATGCGTGTTGTGTAGCACGTCTTGCAGGTGGGGTTTTAAAACAAACCCAGGAAAAAGGCATATCCCAGTTTTCATTCCACTGCAGAGGCTTCCCTGGTGCTCTTCAGTTCAGCTGCAGCACGTCTCCACCGTTGCTGTCTTTCCTATCTTGCACTGGTGCTCCCCATCGCAGACCATCAGGACACACTGAGCACTGGGGCACAGACCAACATGAGGGGACAGCACCAGACACCAGAAGGATAATTTCAACCGTTTTCTTCATGGTATTTTCAGCTGGGCCCAAGTCTACCCCCAGTGTGAGAGAAGGTCCATAAAAATGTAGCCAGTCAGCAAAAAACAAAAGACAAACCTCCTGATACCGGTTGCTATGCAAAGGTCTCCAGTGGCAACAGCTATTTACTGCTAAAGGCTCTTGCCCAAGGGACCTTTTTCTGAGAGCTTAAGTACTTACATTGCTTCTTTTAGTAGGGTTCCTGTGAGAAGGTCTGGCTCTCCTTACATGACCTGTCGGCACTGTTTCTGTGACACTGTAATGCAGGGATCTGCTGGAGGCAGCCCTCCCGCAAAAGGTGGACAAGGAATGGGAAAGGGGCTGGAGTTCTCTCTTACGAAGTGCTTGACGCTTGTAAGCTGACAGGATCCCCGGGACTGCTGGTACTCCAGAAGCTGGTAGAGGCAAGTTCATCACATGGAAAAGATTTATTCTTTGTAGTGTGCCATGGGGTATCTGTATTTAATTACTCCACAAGACCACTCCATATGCACTAGGGGATGAGGCAAGAATCTACTTGTTCCATCAGATACCAGGTTGGCCTGAGTAGGGATGGAACCTCCTACAGAACTGCACTCAGATGAGCCTGGCTTCAAAGGCCCTGCAAAGGAACAGGCTGGCAGGAAGAGCTCAGCCATCTCTCCTCTTCCGCTGCCACCAGCCCTTCCGAAAGAGCCAGCTTGAGAGGAAGGCACTAGGAAGTCCGCATGCAGATGTGGTGGTTAACCAGTGAGGGCTTCCCTGGTGCCAGGTTACCAAAGGCAGGCCAACCCCAAAGGTCTCTTCAGTGGATCCTTTGCCAGAACATACTCTTCCATCACCAAGAGGGAGAGGTCACCACCTCCGATACAGACAGAGCAATAAACATTTTATAATGTACAATAAAAGATTAAAGGCATCTCTTGTGTCCTTGTAACGACTGAATTAAGTCATTTCACTTTCACCTGCTTTGAGCACACACACTGGAACAGGACTTCCAATGTATTGCCCAGAGACTACAGCATTAAGTGTTCTCTCAGTGTCTGGGTGCAGAAAACCAGAAGAGTTCAGAGTCCACTGTTTGCAGGATAAGGGGAGGGGGGGAAACTTGCTAGGTACAGCTGTAATGCTATTTATGTTGCAAGATTCTTCAGACATGTCTGTTCTCTCTGAAGGAAGAAATGCCATTTGCAATCCATACCCCTATAAAGGGAGATTTAGGACAGATGGAACAGCAAGTGCAAAATGATGAAGGAGATGCTCACTCCTTGTTTGGTAGAGAAGAATTAGATGTTGATACAGAGTTGGGTGCTCAAAACACAGTGTGGCAGGAGGTTAGAGGTTATCATGATGTTCTGTAACTGCAGGCTTTAAAACGCAATAATGCTATTAGTGAGAAGAAGCAAATGTAGACTGGCAGCAGCTCATCAGAGAGGGACTCCAACTACCTAATTCCAGTGATTCGCTTTCAGGAAGTGTTTTTATCAACTCTGAATTGATGCAGTAAGTCCACACTTGAGGAAAAGCTGTCTCCTGTTACAGAAGAAAGCTCCTTAAGATCCTGCTTTTCGGAGGGTCACAAACATCAAAGCTTTAACTGCTGCTTCAGCACCAACTTCCACCATAACCCATGAGTCAGGCACCATTAAGACTCTGGGCCTATGTGAGCTTCAGCCTAAGCCCATCTTTGCAGAGATACCTCATTCTTGTCAAAGGCTGCCAAAAGATACTCCCAAGGTGGTTTAGAGGCAATAAAGAGATCAAGGGGAAAACAAACAAGTCAGTGCTGAGCAAAGTGATGTTGGGCAACAGAAGGCAGCACCCTAAAGGCCACCCACATTTCCCCATGTCTCTGCCTAAGTGATTTTGAGTGTCTGTTGGAAGGAGGAGCTGGGAAAGGGAGGTTTCAATAAGCACTAAGAAGCAGCAGCAGGAGTGGGCTGCACAACAGGGATCCCAGAGAGCAAGACCTGGCTCCCCACTGATCTCCAAAGCAAAGCAAACAAAGCAGCCTTCCAGCCGGCTCCCCCAGTGCCATTCCACCCCTGCACACTAAGCCCATCGATTTCCAAGAATCAGCTGAGCAGGGACTATGGGACCAGTGAGGAGCAAGGAGCTGCAAACAGAGCCCTTTGCCAGCATACGCAGTGCATGTTTAAAGCTTGCCTTCATCCTTCCAAGCACTGTAATATTATGCCTAAAAGTACCATCGAGCCAATATATTCCTCCCCCACGAGTTTAATGAGAGGGAGCTGCAGGAGGTGGTGTGGAGCAAACAATTCTGCCCAGCATGTCCTTCCCCTTCCCAACACAGCACCAGCCCCTTCACAACCACCTCCTCCTGCACTGTTCTCCATCTCCTCCAAGGAAAATGAGAACAAGAGGCATTTTATTCCCCGACAGCTCAATAGCATCAGAGGAGGAAACACCTACACAACTACAGAAAGTGTTAGTATAATCTCAGCTGGTAATGGCTTTCTGGAGGAGACGCAAATGGAGAGGAACAGACTGCTAATGCCAGTATTTGCCAAAGACATTAAAGGTTACATCCCTCAAAAGCATATACCACAGCTGCACATCCATTCTGCTGATAAAAATATGGCAATTCATTGATGGAGCAGTCAGACTCCACTTCTCAAGGAGCTGGAGATTGTACCATATGGTGCACCAAATGTAATTTCCCCCCATTTGCAGGAAAGCTCCTAAAGGCACATTATAAGCTATTACTGGCCAGTCTGGAAGCAGAAGCCTTGCTGACCAAATTTAATCAGCTTTCTAGCATTTGTTAAAAAGCTGGATCATCAACATGCTTGTTATGCTGAAATATCTTCTGTTTCCTCCATAAATCTGGTGTCTATTAAATCACCTGAGGACCTGACAGATTCAAATGGCTACATTCCTCCTTGCTGGTGCTTTAGCTCACACATCTCAAGGAGCGTGAGCTGGATTCTGTCAGCTCATGCATCAGCATCAATTTGAACTCACTTCCAAGTGAAGACTCTTTATTATTAGCAACAGAGCCAGGAAAGACACAGCTTGAATATTAGATCCCAGATGGAGTCAAAGTTGGCAGTCAGAAAAGCCAGCTTTCTGCTTCCAATCTGAACACACTCAATGCAGAGCCATTGAGTGGCAATAAGGACAAAGCCCCACGATGCCATTTGACACTTTGCAGCACACTGTTGTCCTTTTTAACTGACAAAAAACCCCACACAGTGCCACCAACTGCTAACTAGAACCTATTTATACCATCCAGACCTGTTTTGCAGAGGATACAGCCAGCACATTACTAGACATCCTCTCAAACCAAAGGAACATTATCAGCTTCCACTATTTCACATTTCAGGACACAGTTTCTTCCTCTTGTTCAGAGTTCCCTCACAGCACAAACACAGGGAAGAGTTGGTTAGCTTTGAAAGAATGGCAGCAGTATAATTTTAGTCTCATTGTTTCTAGCTGCTGTTTTAGGCTGTGACAGCGATGGATGCTGTTATATTTTTAATTGTAAGCCATTTCATCCCAGAGCTCACACAGAGCTTGAATGAAACAGAGCTGATATTGCTGGATTCTACTACAGCAAAGATCATAAACAGCCTTTGGCTACACTTAGGCAGAAAACATGCAGTACATCCTTCCACAAAGGCACAATCTCCCCCTTCCCATGCAGTATCTCACCTCCACCATTCAGCATATACAAATCACAGCTGCAATGCCACAGAATGAAATCTTCAGCAATGAGACTGCCCAAAGCCTAAAGCCTTTGCAAAGAGCTGCGCCACAGCAGTGTTCATTCATGTGAGAGATTTACATTCACAAAGACCACAAAAGACCTTCTGGAGGAGGTACCAGCTTCTGCCCGAGGTCCTGAGGCACCAGGGAGCTGGTCTGGGCCACAGCACACGTAGACACCAGCATCTTGCTGTTCCAGTAAGGTGCTGCTGTTCAGAGTAATTGCATGTGCTCAGCATGGCTGAACTGGCAGCAGAAGGCATGCCTTAAAAGGAGGCTGATATAAATACACCATCCCGAGTGCTGTGCATCTCTCAGTAATAATCTCATAAAGAGCCATATAACAAAATCAAGACAGACAGCATGGAAATCTCCAGATACTTAAAGGCAACACCTCAGCATGCACAGCAGAGGGAGCAGATTGCCTGTGGCCTTCCTGCTGCTCTGCTCCTCTTCTACTCCATCACTGCTGATCAGCAGTGCCCATCGATCACTGGTTGAGACAGAGCTGTGCTTTCCCAGCAGTGAGTTGAGTTACTTCTGGGCCTTCCAAGAGCCAGTCTGTTAGTGGTTTAATACTAGATAATAAACCCTCCAGCAGGCAAGCTCATCCGCTTTGCAAGGGGAGGGAGAACAGGCTCTGCACTCAGACTCCTGCTGTCCCCTCTCACCTTCTCAAAGTGCCTGCAACAAGATCAGAAGCAAACATCTTCATTCCGCACGTTAGGAGGAGTTAGACTTTACAGACACAACGTTGGCACCGTGTGAAACTGCCCTCAGAACAAGGAAATGATTCTTTTGGCAGAGAGGCCTCTTCAATTTATTGTCTGGGATTCACTGGTTTAAAAGACAACAGCTACCATGTGCTCCTAACCCCACACTTGTCAACCAATGTCACCTTCCCCTTCACTACCAGGCTTCCTCCAAAGTCCCTGTGGTAGAAGTCACTACATCAGCATTAAGCACAGGATATTAACTAGGAAAGATCAGTTATTGACAACAAAGCCCCAACAATAGGCATGCACCAACCCACAGCTTTACAACCCATCAGAAAAGAGACATTCCTGCCGCCTGGAATTGCTGTGTATGGATTACTTTGTTAATGGAGACAGCATTATTGAGGAGTTAGTGCACTCAGGCAATACGATGCTCTGTTCCAAGCTTCACTGCTTATCCTTTGGACAAATTGCTTTTATTCTCTGTGCCTCAGTCACTGCACATCCAGGACAGTGACAAACTCCACCTGCTTTTTAAAGCTACTTCCTCTTGTCCTGCTCTGTAAGGGCAAAGTAATAAAGTCCATGAACCACAACACTGAAAACCATTAGTACTGGACCTGCAATTTATTGCTTTAAAATCACATTAGCCAAAAGTATCACCAAAAAATTACTATGGTAAAAAAAAATATAGCACAATTTCCTCTATGAATAAACCTAGTCTGCTCTCTGAATTCCACCAATGAACACCTAAAAGGTTTATAAGGCCTGTGCAGGAAGAGCAGAGCAACCTATATCTCTGTTAAATAAACCCTCCAAAGAATCTGGAGTCCCTGTGCTCTGTTAGGAAAGGAGATGGAGGCAGCACAGAGACAGAGGCTGCTGTTGGACTGCGAGGCTTAAAAGAACACAAGGGTCACAGTGTCCTGGGCAGCTCCAGGAAGCAGGAAGTGCAAGAGGAGAGCCTCACAATAGCACAGCAGGAAAGGAAGCTCTATCCAGCAGGTACAGAATAAACCAAAGGTTAAAACATTGCAGGAGATTCTCCAAGAAAAATGACAAATGAAACAAGTAAAACCAATCAAAACAAACTTCAGGTCCGGAAAGAACAACAGGACAAGACAAGACAAAACCAAAGCAGGTAAAGCAACAGCTATAAACTACCACAACTCTGTCAAATGGAGAGGGACAGCAGCCACAGCCTGGTTTTACAGTTTAAGCCTTTCACATTACCTGAAGGAGTCCAACTCACTGTAGGAGATTCAATGCCAAGGTTTGGGATCAAGCTTTAAAGAAGTCTTTCCCCTCCAAAGCACATTTTCTAGTGTCCATCACTGAAACATTACATCCTCACATGCACTGTGCAGTCTTGAACCCCAACTACATTTGTTCCTTACTCTGTGAGGAGGTTGTTTTCAATTCAAAGAACACCACTGATGCCAAATTCCTCCACAAACCAGATCACATTTAAATTGCATTTCAAAACCAGTTCCAAATGTTTCTAACACATAGAAACTTCCATTGGCCTTATTCAGATCAGATATTAGACCAACTTATCAAGATAGAACCCATTCAAAACCAGAACCACTAACAACAACTCTAAATGAAGAACAAGAACCAGCACAGTCCCTCAGCAGCAAAATAGAACATGACAGGGCTGTGACAGGGCAACACTGGAAGTGGACAGGAATGCTCTGCTAACAGTGGTGATTCCCAAGTTCTTGCTCACCCTCTGTGCAAGGCTGTACCTTTGGGTAGATTTCTTGATGGACTGTGGGTCATTTCTGCAAAAGGTAAGTAAAACAGTTAAACACACACAACAGAAGGATAATGAGAGCCTAGAACAGCATCCTCTCGGACAAAGCCTGCCCCCTTCGTTGGGGCTTGCTGCTGAGACCTAATGTTCCTGTTAGGAGGTTTTAGATGGGAAACCACATTCTAAGCAAGCACCTTGGTAACAGCATGGAAGTTTAAAGACTATCCTTTGAACTGCCCTGTGCTTTAATTCTTCCTCTGCAAAGCTCTTCCTCCTTTGCCCAGTGCAGAAGGCTGAAGGCTCAATTACAGAGCAGTCTAAAGCAGCAGCAAGTTGTTCTCACCAAGTGCTACACCCATTAAACACTCATTTGCTCCATCTAAGCACATTCTGATTTAACAAGACAAACCCCCATAAACTTTAAGCAGTTCCAGAGCAACAACATTAAAAACCAAATTACATTTCAAGGAGCTTGGTTATCTCCAGGCCTCAGAGTGTTACAAAGCTTTTCCACATCATTAGAGGCTGCTCTGCCCCTCCTGCATTTTGAAAAGCAACAACTCTGCTACCTTCTTGCTTTGTCATTCATGCACAAGCAGCAGCATCACTCAGGAAATGGCATTTCTAAACAGCAGACCCACCTGAAGGAGCACAAACTGCAAAACCACTCTCAGAACAGTTGCTTTGGAGAAAGAACATCTGGCTGACACATCCACAACACTGAGAGCTTTATTTCTACAGCAGTTGCTCAGCAAGAGCAGTCCCTGACCAGAGAGGTCTCAAGCCAGCAAAGCAACTTGTTCATGCCAACAGCTGGGGAGAGACACCTGGATTACATCCCACATCTACTTACTGTGAATTCAGAAAGGCTGTGTCCTGCCTGGATCATACAGGCTGCTCCCAAGAGGCCTTTAGAGTTACATGGGTCACACAGCAACCAAACTTTACTCATGACTCAAGCACTCCAGAGTCTTACAGCTCTGTGTACACAAAACGAGCACCTCTACCCGAAAGAGCAGCTCTGGAGGCCTCACACAGTGAACCTTTGTAAGAGATGGTTGAGCAGAATGGAAGAATCCTTGAATTTATAGCATAAAATATTAAACATCCAGTAACTCCAACCTCACTGGTGTGTTCTCCCATCTGCTCACCTAGAGCCGGTACTACAGCTCAGGGAAAGGCAGCTTCCCCGGAGCACTGCCCTTGCTGAAGTCTCAGGGTGCTCTCAGTGCACAACAGAGTGTGTGTCCTTGCCCGGTCAAAACTGAATGATTTTTCCATGTGATGAACTGAATCATGGTTCTGTGTAACGTTGCTTCCTTCCCAGGAAACAGAGTCATTTGAGCAAATCCAGGTCTCCTTCCCAAACTGCAGTGCTCAGCTTTTATTTACCCAAAGGAATAACTTCTTGTCAAAAGAAAAATACAGAGATACTTCCAGAAGAGATTTCAAAGTGTTCTTGAGAAACCCATGGCTTTGGGCTGCGTTGTTTAGGAGGGAAACGCTCCAGGGCAGCTAACAAAGGACAAACTTTCCCTGTCACGCGCCAGTTCACAGTGCCTGCAATGAGCTGATGCAAGATGTGACTAGGAGAAATCACAGCTTTCCACAAATTCCCAGCCTTCCTACATGCCATCCCCCCCTCATCTCTGAGTCACAGCTGAAGTGGGTGCACCCTTCACCCCTGCAAGTGAGGGAAGATAAGAAGTTGTGCAAACCACTGCCATGACTCACAAGGACTTCACACCAGTAAGAGGCTTGAGCTCCTCTACGAGAAGCAAAGTCTCAGGAGCAGACTAATGCTGTCAAATACATGGAGAGCCTTTGTCTCAGTGCCTCAGGTAACCCTCTAACCCAGGGCTGTGAGGGCAAGGATCCTTATGACCATTACACATGAGAAAAGCAGATGATGACATCCTGGATAAACTGAACTGTCATGTAACACACCTTAAACCATTTTGGTTTCTTTCTCCTCAGTGCATCCCACATCCTTCCACAACAGCTGAGACCAAACTACAGATTAGAAGATTTCCAGGCAAGTTCCACTCTCATTTAGAAACTGGGAGCTGTGATTATCTCAACAAAAGCACCTGCAAACCAAAGCCACGGGGTTCATCCCTACAGAGGCCCCTGGACCTTCACTAGGGAGCACCTCACTCTGTGAGCAGCTAAATTCCTCCCACTACTCCCCACACCAGAAGCTTCCCTGCTTTATGAGCTCCTACCCCACCCTTATCCCAAATCCCATCCAACATCCCCCTGAAACTTAGAGTTTGTAGGTGGACTTCATTTGCTTTGAAGTGAAATATCCCTCCTGGGCTCAGCCACAAATGCAATTCCTCCTCTCTCAGCACAGCTCAAGTCCTGTTCCTTCCCTGCATGCTTTCCATTCCAGCAAAAGGAATTTGGGCAGGTAAAGACTCTGTTAAGATGAACGATTCTCCTCAGCCAGCTCAGTCCCAACCAGCACAGCAAACCCTACCCAGGCAGAGGCTGCTAGCACAGTGTTCATTTGTATTTCACAGATTTCTTTCTCCATATGTTCTCTCATGCTATTCTCCCCTTCCACCTCTTTAAACCTTGTGTGCTTGTGTTTTAAAACTGCTGCTCTTTGCTATGACACTGAGGCCAGATGGTCTGTGACTCTTTATAAGGCATTTCCTCTTCCCCCTTTGATTCAAGAGGGATCCAAGAAAATTATTTATCAGTTTGTGAGCATCGTAAACCTCCATCAAAGCAAGCAAGCCTTGAGGAGAGCTGCTGGCAGAACCACCTGGGCAAAGCAGCGGCTGGAGGCCAGGCAGGAGCTTGCTCAGCTTCCCAGGTCCCCGGGGGTGCACTCGGGGGCTCCTGCTCCAAACAACAGAACACCTTGTCTGAGCCGCAGGTGGGGCAAGCACTGCCCCATGGCACAACTGCGGTGCGGGTGGCCTGTGACAGCGGCTCTCAAGAGATCCCCTCCAGAGGAGGCCACGAGGGTGAGCAGGGGCCGGAGCAGCTCCTGCATAGAGCCGGGCTGAGAACATTGGGGCTGTTCAGCCTGGAGAAGAGAAGGCTGTGTGGAGACCTCAGAGCAGCCTTCCAGTATCTGAAGGGGGCTATGGGGATGCTGGGGAGGGGCTCTTCACCAGGGACTGCAGTGACAGGACATGGGGTAACGGGTTCAAACTGAAACAGGGTTGGATATAAGGAAGAAGCTCTTCCCTGTGAGGGTGCTGAGGAGCTGGCACAGGGTGCCCAGAGAAGGTGTGGCTGCCCCATCCCTGGCGGTGTTCAAGGCCAGGTTGTACAGAGCCTTGGGGGACATGGTATAGTGCAAGGTGTCCCTGCCTGTGTCAGGGGTTCGGAACTGGGTAATGTTAAGGTCCTTTCCAACCCAAACCATTCTATGATTCTAAATATAGATGTTTGGGTGAAAAGCAAGACAGTTAAGAGAGGGAAATACTTTTTCTGTTCAGTTTGTCCTTCCCCTGCCCATTTAAAAATAGGCCTATCCAGCTACAAACACTGCTGAGAGCAAAGTGTGAACACACAGTGCCAGGAGACAGAGTTACAAAAGCAGAAGCTTCGTGAGTTCTGCAGCCTGACACAGAACCAGTCAGAACTGCCGAGGAGAATCTCATCAGGAAGGGTATGATTCCATTTACTGCTGGATAAAGGGCAATAATGAAGTGTGAAGCTAGCAAATGGTCAGCTGGCAGAAAGCTTTTGTGGTCAATTATCAGTTCCAGCCATGCATTTACAAGCAGATGCTCAAATCTCATCTCATTTTTCCAGCTGCTCCAACGCAGCTCCAGCAGCATTTAGATTCCCATGGGAAGCTGCAAATAAATCTATTAGATTAAGTCTCATCTAAAACCAGAGAGGAAGCCCAGCCAGAACCACGGGTTATCTCCCAGCTCACTGGATGGGAAAAGTTTACTCTTAATACAAAAGGATTTCTTCCCACTAGTTGATGTTCAAACACTGCCCATGTGCCTGCAGCTTTTAGCACGCAATCATCCAACATATATAAGCAAGATGCATTTATAGAGAAGTGCAAGGTGCCATGCAGGGAAGTGGAAAGACAAAACCTCTGCTGTAACCAACCTGTAATTCACCCAGACAATATACAAGCAAGGAGCAAGAGACAGGATACAGGAACAGATTACATGGAAGAGGGGATAGCGAAGTCAAGCACTACCATAAGACACACACTAGGAGATTTGCAATACAAAACAGAGCTAAACATTTGTAGCAATGTATTAGTTAGTGCTTCCCAGAGGGAATTCCTCTGCTGGCTCTGAGATCTGCTCATTTTCCTTTAGAACTTCCTTGGGATCATTTTGCCTTTCTGCATCTCCCATGCAAGACACTGCTGCAGATCCAGGTGCTCAGAAGTGCCACACAGGGTCATAGTCAGCCCACTGAGGAGGTGTTCCAGTGGCAACTGGGAAAGCCTATGCTTTCTGTTGGGCTGAATTCCAAGCCTACAGCTATTTGGAATGAGAGGTTTGCACTAATAAGAAAATCAAATTGTGTGCATCCCAGACAATGTTCTTCCCCAGCAAAGCAGATCCCTGCTCCACTCTGCAGCCTCCTTCATTTGGAGCTTGATTTTTTGTGACTCACAACATAAGTCTTGCATTTTTAATTTGAAAGCAAGAGAAAACAGGCCATTTGAGCTCTCCTTGCACAGTCCCCTCTGCATTACTTATGCTGTATTCATACTCTGGAAAGCAGCCCTGTGGCTATGCAGCTGCTCGTGCTGCCCAGATAAGTGCAGGCTCCGTGCACCCAGCCACAAAACTGTCAGCTCCTTCTACCTCAAGAAATGACAATTATTGCACCCATGAACACCCAGAATAGGCAGAGTGGGAGGCCAGCTCTGGAAGCTACCAGAACATCCCAGTTCTACCCATCAGCTCTTACCTGCTCTTTACAAATACCTTCCTTTCACTCTCTGCAGTTGATAGCTCTCGGATGAGGCTGTTGGGAGAAGCAATGTTGAAGACTTCACCAGTAAATCCAAATCTCTGCACTTCAGCTAAAGATCCCCAGAGTTTGGGTTCACAGTTGTGAACTGACAAGAACAAATTACCTCCCAACACAACCACCCAGGGCTCAGCTCTGCTCTTCCAAGCAAAACAGGCCTGTTTGGGGAGTAGCCCCGATTTTCTGCAGCAAGCCCCTTGGGTGATGTTTCCCCACTATCCCAAACTACAAAACCCATCTGAACCAGTCCTAGCACAAGACCGATGGCCGAACAGGAGCTGGAAGTGGAGCAGCCTTTTATTTCCCTTTGAAAAGCAAGTACATTCAAAATGTCAAAGCCTCCAAGCTCAGCAAGCCAGGCTGTCTACCCTCCACCAGCAGCACAGCTTTACCCCTGCCATCTGGGGCTTACCTGTTGCAGGAGCTGCAGCTTTCTTCATATGGATGTGAACACTCTGGATATAAATGCTCATACTCTGCTTCCAAAATGCATATCCATTGTTTCAGGCTTTAAAAATAAAAGATGGGGGGGGGGGGGGTATAGACAATTTATCAAATGAGGTTACAGAAGACAGAAAGTAAGAAGCACCCTTCAGAGCTACTGCAGACATGAATTCTGATAGCTCTGTTCTGTGATTGCGAAAAAGGAAAGTATTTATCTGAATAAAGCTGCAAAGATAAAACACTGCGAGCAAAGCAGGAGTGGCAGCTGAGTGACCAAGCACACTGCCGCCTGATCAACAAGGCAGGAACCTGTAGTGAGTCCCCAGAAACAGCAGATACTTCACATTACTTAAGGCCACACTGGGAACAGCAACCCAGAACGTCTGCGGACAGCAACCCCAGGAGAGAACCGAAGTGACACGGCCAGGCCCAGGAGGACCCGAGAAACCACCCCGTACAGTGCCCGGAGCTGCTCTACTGCTGCCACCTGCAGGAAACCACTGCAGGAGAGCAGCCAAGGAGTCAGCACGAACAGCTCCCCTTCCACCCTGCACACCACTGCGCAGGGCTCAGTTATCAGCCTTCTCTCTTACGTGGATCAGCCCTATCTTTTTCCCCCTCTCATAGCATCTTACAGGGGAAAATAGTAAGTATTCCCGCCCCCGTTTCAGCCCATCTGAAGGAGTAAGGAAAAGGAAACATAAAACCAGCAGCACACGACCAACCAAACTGGTTCCTAAGGAAACCGCAGGGACATTTTTCAGGCTCTTAAGAGATTACCTTTCTTCCTCCTCCTGTAGCACAGGAGTAACTTTGCCAGGCTTCTTCCCACTGGTTGTTTCTTCCTGCTCAATCTGGCCTCCATCTGTATCACCTGACTAGAAAGGTGAGAAAAAAGGGGATTAACACCCAATTAAAACATCATTCCATGTAAGTCTTGATTATACAGTTATAAAATCCCACTTAGAAAACCTTCCCTTTCTGTGTAAAAAGGCACATTTGTGTGCACATGGACACTACTGCAAATATCAAAGTGAAATGGATCTGAAAACATTTTAGCTACAAGATTAAGATGTGTGTTTACTTCTATGCTGTTTGATGGCTGTTCAGCTTCTCTGGAATCCCCCTTGTCATCCTCTGGAAAGTCCGATTTCCTTGAGAAACAGCTCTTGGTTGCTTTGGGAAGTTCTTGGCTCTCGGACCCAGAAGATGGTGTGGAACATATCAGCACCGGAGGTACTGAACCATCCTCAGCTGGATTGTGGTTGGCAGAGGGCACACACCTTCCGCCACCATCACCACGGAAGTCAGCCATGTGGCTGCTGGTGAAAGGAGTCTTCCTCAAGCTTTGACAGCCATTGGACATCAACCCTTCCAAGGAAGCTTCAAGATCACAGCTATGAGCAGTTTTATCACTGACGATTGTTTCTAAAGCTTCATTTTCAGCTTCCTCCAAACAATTGTCCTCCAGAAGCTCATCCACATCACCAGCATCGATTGGGCTAAGATTTAGAAGCTCCTGGATGTCAAGGTCGAAGAGCATGTGAGTTACTTTGGTTGACTGCAGGAGGTCCTCATCCAAACCAGCACTTTCATTCAGAAGGCTGGGATAACCTTCAGAACTGACTGAAGAAGCCTCTCTGGACAGAGGTTCCTTTGGGTTCTCTGTGATCGCACCTTCCCAGGTGGCTGATAACTCAGTGCACCTGCTGCTCTTGTCCTTTTCACTCTCTCCATCCACATTTTGGCTCAGAGCTGTCTTTTCAGTTTGGTACTGCTCAGATTCCACAGAATCATCTGCCAAGATTTCCTGGATCTCTTCCTCAGTGAAATTGAAAGGAGAATCCCCTTCTTGACTGTCTGACAGTTTCAACAAGGCATCATCTGCCTCACTAACATCAAAACATCTGCTGGTGTCTAAAGAAATGGCCACATCATCATATTTTGATGCAGAAGAACTGTTGACAAGGTCGCTATGGCCAGCATCATCCAGAAAACAAGAGGATCCTTGAAAGCAGGCAGGGCCTGGGGAACAGAGCAGCAGTTTCCTCGCTGGGTCTGGAGTGCTACAGTCATGACTCAGCACACAGGCTTTCTTTGCTGACTGCAGGGCCTGAACCTGCGCTGAGGAATCCAACAGCCTTTTGGCTCTGGGAACTGTACTATCAACAGTGGGCTTAAATTCATGACAAACGCCAGAGGAGTGAGGGGAATGGTTGTCCATGTTGCTGCTGGTCCCTGTGTCTCGGTGACCCTGTGCCTTCTGCTTACAGCTCTATAAGCTCATTCTCAGGTTTGCCTGATGCTGGGGCCCTTTGAGGAGCCTTCAGAAATCAGCGGGAGTCCGCTCCAACCTGCCAGGAAAACCAACATCTTAAAGAAAAGAACCTCAAGTGTTTTCCAAAGCACAGTGATGTGAAAGGGAAAGCAAAGCCACCAGCTGAGGCACAACGTTAACTCAACAGCCTCCATTACCTCTACTCCAGACCATTTTCGGTCTTAACGCCACACAATAACAACCAGTCCCTCATTCCCTGGGTGTTCTTACACACAAGGTTGTTTGGCTTTCTCAAGCAGGACTAACACAAACCCTAATCACTAACACAGTCCCTGCCATCTCCTCCAAAGCTGCTGTAAATCAGTCACTCCAATAACAGCATTCACAGGTTACTTTCTTTACGACCTCACATTTAAGCGTGGAGCACACTTGAGGTATTAAACACAGCTTCGGAGATGCTCTCAGGGGGCCCCCTCAGTGATACCAAACACATAAAGTCTTTTGGGGGGGGTTAGGAAAAACTGAGCAAGCAAAGTAACTGCCAGGGAGCTCCGAGGACATTCAGCAGCTCTTAGTCACTATCACACTCATACACAGCATGTTTGATAGTGAGAGATGAGAAGATAAAGAAGTTTCCTGTAAAATTTAATAGTTTAGAAGCATTCACAAACAAAACTAGTTTTCCTCCAAGAGAGGACTCACACGAGCATCAATCTTTCGACTTGGATGCCCTGCATTTGACTCTCACCCAGCAGAATCTGGGCTAAGAAGAGGTATTTCCTGCCCCCTTTGACCGAGGGATTTAAAGGAAAATATCACTTGTCTTTCCACTGCTTTGACTACTCACTGCTTTCAAAAAAGGGGGGGAATAAATCCCAGGGAGTTCTGCTGCTTCCTCATCATTCTGCCCAACCTATAAAACCAGCACTTTCAGGATAAAGCTTTCACCACAGCGAAGGAAGAAAATAGCTTGGGAATCAGCTCCACGCATACAAAACCTACGCAAGAACACACAGAGCCATGAGCAGCCCTCACAGGGCTTGTCTGAAGTCCTGCAATTTAGCTACAAGTGCTTCAAAAGACAAACAGAAGTAAATTAAACCTGGATTGGGTCCCAGGGTGCAGCAGGATCCAGCTCCTAACTGATAAGGCCTTGAAAAGAACCAAGCTGCTTTAAGCTTTTCAGCCGGAACAAAAAGTACATTGGGGGATGTTTACACACGCAGCTTGCAGACAGGGAACTGGTTTCTCTACTGCTGTGACCTTCCCAAGTCACCTAAACGCAGCCTACGCTGGGGCTCTGCTTTCAGTCCAACATCAGCTGATTCACAAGCAGAACTCTGCTAACAGTGACTCACGAGCACAGAGAGAGCCCCCTGCAATTCCCCAGGGGTGGAATTCAGGGGTTGTTTGGAGGTTTTTAAACACTCAGTAACAGCTTTAGCAGCTCTGAAACTGATGTAAGACAAAGCTGCCGCTCTCACGCCACCCCTCACTCCAGCACTGGTGCTTGCAGTCAGATCATACTGGACACAGCTCACCCCCACTGCTATGGACGTGCCCTATCCCCGGGGGGCTGCCAAAGGAAGGCTCCTTGAGAAGTTACATGTTTTATCATAGAACATTAGACTGGTTTGGGTTGAAGGGACCTTAAAGCTCCTCCAGCTCCACTCCCTGGCATTGCAGGGACCCCTTCCACTGGAGCAGTTGCTCCAAGCCCCTGTGTCCAACCCGGCCTTGAGCACTGCAGGGATG